>JAWQFJ010028063.1:0-22500 GCA_034096865.1 Theodoxus fluviatilis | reverse complement strand
AGACCCCAACCTGGGCCGAAGTTACACCATCCTGGTGCCGGATGATGTGTACGATAGAGTAACGACAGGTAAGAATTATCGCTCTGTTCGTTTGGGTTCTCACCAGAGTCAATTTATTACGAAAACTGTCAATCAGCCGGCTAGCGCCACCGTAAAGGGAAGTAACAAAGCAGCGTCCAATCATGATTACGTCCCTTGTCCAGTGTTTGACAGTTGTCTTCGTAGTCGACACACTTCAACCGGTCCCCTCCTTCCATGTAGCGTCTTTGATCATTGTAGACAGTGCCGGTGCCAGTGCCGGTGCCGGTGCCGGTACCGATTCAGATTCCAATTCCAGCATTGCCACCTCGAACAATACACTTTTACGCCGGGGCGAAGTCGAACAGTTACAATTGGACGCCATCTTGGCGCGCACACACTTGTCCCGCTGCCGTTCAGGAGGCGCAGATTCAGCTCACCGAGACCTCGCGGGAACTCACCGAGTACTCTGCGCGTCCTGAACGCGCCTCTGCTCCTTCTCCTCCTCCTGCTGCTCCTCCTCCTCTTTCTCCTCCTCCTCCTCCTGCTGCTCCTCCTGATCTTTGCTCCTGCTTCTCCTGCGTCTCATGCTCATTGTCCTCCTGCTCCTGCTCCATCATCATCATCATCATCATCATCATTATCATCATCATCATCGTCGTCATCATCAATACCACCACTCCGCCGCCATCACCACCACCACAATTCCTCCATTCGTTCATTCGTATTCATTTCTTCATACATTCCAGGGCAACAATGAGGACGAACAGCTACTGTTGATTGTCGACCTGTGTGGTTCCATCACCCCGGAAGTCTGGCCTGGCGTACAGCAGTACGAAAAGTACACCAGTTCTCACCTCCCACATCACAAGGATCGAAAGGTGGGGATAGAAATAGCTCCGATCCTGTACAATCTCTAACAACAACAACAACAATAATGTTGTTTTTTTTGCTCGAGTACATGAGAATTCGTTTGGGGGGAATTTCACCTCCGGTAACCACTGCGCAGCACCCTGTACCCGGTCTTACACCTCGGTAGGAGAGGCAGTGCGGTCTACGCACCTTGCCCAAGGATGCCACTCTACATGTAGGATCTGTGCTGCACTGAACACCGCACCTGCTAGCCGCATGGCGAGCGTCTTAACCACTGGACTAGATGTGGATTATCTTATTGTAGTTTGTGATGATAATGTCCAACGGAACATGAACCGGTCTAAAGGCTCAATCGGATATTGATGCCCGTAGCGCCATGGGCTGAAGTGTCGTCATGATAGGAAGCAGAAAAAGAACAATCTTAGGACTCATTGTACTGAAAGTCCTGTCTAGTTTTGTCGTGTGTGGTAACTTCTCAATTTAGTTCTTCAGTATTTAATCAGAAATGTAAATCAAGCAGGAAAACTATAATGATATTATACTATTCCTTTGTCAAATTGGTTCAAATCAGCTGAATTGTTACGTATGCCTGACACTCCCCCCCCCCCCCCCCAACACACACGCACACATAGAGACACCTACGCCCCACTTCCCCATTTAATGTCGTTTCCACCACCTTAAAAAGTAAAACAACCCATCCGAAGTCGACCAAACTCGAATGAATTGAAACCAAATCAAACAACCCAACTGATCTTATCACCCGAGCCCCTTTCCAACCCGAATCAGCCAACCTCACACCAACCCCACACCAACCCCAAACAGCACAAATCTACCCAACTCACACTCCACATCTGCCCCATAAAAAACAAACAAAAGCCAAACCAACAAACAAAAAATGCAACCCAATCTCCACCGGCCCATCCAACACAGCTCTACCCAACTCAAACTCTTCCTGAGCCCCATTCCAACACAACACAACCGAGCCCATACCAGATCCCAAACCAACACAACTCGACCCGACTCAATCTCTTCCTGAGCCCCATTCCAACACAACACAACCATGCCCATATCTACTTTCAAACCAACGCAACTCTTCCCAACTCAAACTGTATCTGAGCCTCATTCCAACACAACCCAACCAAGCCCATACCAGATCCCAAACCAACACAACTCGACCCGACTCAATCTCTTCCTGAGCCCCATTCCAACACAACCATGCCCATATCTACTTTCAAACCAACGCAACTCTTCCCAACTCAAACTGTATCTGAGCCTCATTCCAACACAACCCAACCAAGCCCACACCAGCCCCCAAACCAACATAACCCAACTCAGATCTACCTGAGCCCCATTCCAACACAACGCAACCAAGCCCATACAAGCCCCCGAACCAACATAACTCTACTCAACCACACCACAGCCTAGCCAACCAAACCCTGACCACTGGGTTCTTTTCTCCCTGTCCTTGCAGCTGAAGGAGCGACTGCAGACCTGGATACAGGAGGACCAGGCCCTGGACCTTCTCGACCAGCTCCTCGTGCTGGATCCCACCAAACGCCTCGACTGCGACACAGTCCTGCAGCACGAGTTCTTCTCGACGGATTCGGAACCTTCCGACCTGGCAGCCATGCTCAGCAAACTCGACTTGAACATGTTTGATTACCTGACCCGCCGCAATCCGGCGGCCTCGAGGTACCGCGTTCCTCCAAGGACGAAACCGAACCCAGACCTGATCAAGAAATGAGTTTTCTATGACCAGTCTGTTGCCGGAGCAAAAGGTGGCGTAAGTGAAGACTTTCAGGGGAAAGAATTTTCCCCCAGCACACCCTCTACCTCCGTGTGAACCGTCCTTGGGACCACATGAACCCGACATTTGCTGAACACAGAGTGTAATAATAATAATGGATATTTCTATAGCGCTTATTCTCAGGTGAGCTCAAAGCGCTTTACAATCTCGTTCACACATCACAAGCAGACAATCAGATACAAGCAAATCACGAAGGCAATCAACACTAGCAGCAAAATCACGTACAATCAGAGCAAGCATACAAACACATAACATTAACAAGCAAGCAGGCAGTATAATCAAACACAGTTGAAGCAAGCATACAACAAAAGAAAATAAACAATCAAGCAGGCATACCAACTCAGTAAATAAACAAGCAAGCAGACAACCAATTGACAATCTAAACAAGAATGAAATAAGCAAATGAAGAGAACAAACAAGCAAGCAAACACAAACGAGATAAGTGAATCAAAAACAAAATATTTACAAAATACAATTACGAGAATATGTACGGGGAGCTGTGAAGTTGAGCGGGTGGGGTCAGTGGGAGGGAGGGGGGGGGGGCTATTTGGCAGATGTGTATGCAAGAGAGAACAGGTGTGTCTTTAGATCAGCGCGGAAAGAGTCAGACTCGGAAGAGGGATACAGACGAAGATTAGCAGGGAGAGAGTTCCAGACGAGAGGAGCGGAGGCAAAGAAAGAGCGGTCACCAAAAGATGATTTCATTTTACGAGGGACGAGGGTGGTGGTGTTTGCTGAAGAGCGAAGTGTTCTGCGTGGCGTGTAAGTGTCTATGAGGGCTGTGAGGTATGCGGGTCCTGTCTGTGTGAATGCGTTGAAAGATAAGCATGCAATTTTGTAAATGATACGTTCCTCGACACGGAGCCAGTGTAGTTTCTGAAGGTGGGGGGTGATATGCTCAAATTTGCGGACTCTACAGATCAGGCGAGCGGCGTTGTTCTGCAGTTTTTGTAACCTGTCAATGAGATACTCGGGACAGCCATAAAGCAGAGCATTACAATAATCTAGCTTGGATAGACAGAACGCTGAGACAAGGGTCTTGGCCGCTTGCGCAGAGAGATAGTGACGGATTGAACCGATACATCATACAGCCAGAGCGCTTGATGCCCCTCCTCAACAGCTGGAGCGTTTGATTGCATTTCGGGGCCTCCTCCAGTAACTCAGCCAATGGCTTCCCTCCCAACTATGTCTTTCATCGAGCTTTCGCTCATTTCACCTTCTACGTCCAGCCGTTGTTGCAACGTGTGTCCATAGTGCACCCATCGAAATCAAATGACGTTCGGAAGTGTGACTTCGTCGGGCCTACGAGAAAAGACGGTATACCCCTATCTACAAGTGCAATCCTATCTACTGTGCTTGTAATTGTGCATGAACGTTGCAACATAAACACTAGCAATACCTGCGTGCCTTTCCCTGAAGCATCGGACGTAATCGTCTCGCAAGCAAGGAGACTTACCCGACCAGCTTGCAGAGGAAAGAGGAGATGGTATCTATGTTTGGACGGAAAAGCAGGCAGTGTCTGGTTATGAAGACAGCTGTAGTGCAAGAACTGACTGATCGGACGTAACCTACGATTTCAGTGATCACTTCTTAAGAAACAGGAAGATTCATTTGATTGCCTTTGATTACTATTAATGGAATCGATCGGTCTAGTGAACGCACCTGTAACGGGTCAGCTTTTGGCCTTGTGTAAAAATGCACTGCCAGGTCTGACAGTTTTTCAACTTAGTATTTTCATAAGCAGTGTTCAGACCTTATAGTTTTTGTATTTCTGTTTTAGAATGATCTGCATGAGTTTCATGATTAATAACGCTGGTGAACTGAGTAGTGTTCACAACAAGTAGTATTTGCAGAGTGTGTGAGTTGACTGGAATAACGAACTGATACATTATGATGATGATAATGTATTGAAGTGATGGTGATGATCATGATTGATAATGTATTGATGTGATGGTGGTGATGATGACGGTGATGATGATGATCATGATGGTGCTGTATTGATGTGATGGTGGTCATGATGGTGCTGTATTGATATAATGATGATGATCATGATGGTGCTGTATTGATATCATGATGATGATCATGATGGTGCTGTATTGATATCATGATGATGATCATGATGGTGATGTATTGATATCATGATGGTGATGAATTGATGTGATGATGATATATTGATGGTGGTGATGTACTGATGATGCTGGTCATGATGGTGCTGTATTGATATAATGATGATGATCATGATGGTGCTGTATTGATGTGATGATGATATATTGATGGTGGTGATGTATTGATAATGGTGGTCATGATGGTGCTGTATTGATATACTGATGATGATCATGATAGTGCTGTATTTATATCATCAAGTTTTATTTTATACTCATTCCGCGGGGGAAGGGTCACAGTATTTTATTGAGCGCATAGAGAAGAATGCTCACGAACGTTTCCCCCGTTTTTCAAACGAAACGCACTCAGGATTAGCCAATGAAGTTAATGTCAACATTGCTTGCCCCCAAGCATATGTACCTGATGCTTGACTTGAGCAAAAGATTCTGAATTCTGGGGGATCCTTGTTATTTATGAGGAATGTGCATGTATAAAAGTTGTGTAAATGATTTTGCTACTTTATATTTATTTGTCGACCACTCCACTACAAGATTACGGTCTCATAACGAAAAGTATTATGCAATGCTGTGGTACGCAATGCTGTGGTATGCAATGCTGTGGTACGCAATGCTGTGGTATGCAATGCTGTGGTACGCAGTGCTGTGGTATGCAATGCTGTGGTACGCAATGCTGTGGTATGCAATGCTGTGGTATGCAATGCTGTGGTATGCAATGCTGTGGTACGCAATGCTGTGGTATGCAATGCTGTGGTACGCAATGCTGTGGTATGCAATGCTGTGGTACGCAATGCTGTGGTATGCAATGCTGTGGTACGCAGTGCTGTGGAGTGTTGCGGCGCTGTGTGGTACCTTGTCTGCTTTACAGTGCTGTGTCAAATTGTGTTGCATTGCGTTGCACTGGTCCAGAACATTCCATCATGTTAAATTGTTCTGTGCCGTGTTGTACTGCTGAATTGTTATGCAATGCACTGCAGCGTAGTGCATTGTGTTGTGTAGTCATGTACACAATTACTCATGCCTTTTATCATACTGTAGGCTATTATATCTACGTCACTTCATTGCAATACTGTCATACATATTTCGCCTTCTATTTTAATATTTCGCCAATTTTGTATTCTTATCTTTATTGTTGTAACAGTTTTAGAGAGGAAAATATTATGTAGTAATGGAGTTTGTGGCAAATCTATTTGTAACTTTTTGCTTCAATGAACACGGCAAAAAGTGATTATCATTTTGTATCAGGAAGTATCTTACTCGCCTTTGAATGATAATCAAAGAATGAAATAAAAGTGTTTTGTTCATTCAGTAGTTTGTCTGATTTTTGCACAGTAGAAGTGGTAAGTGCAGCAGCAGCAGCAGTAGTAGTGGTGGTTGTAATAGCAATAGGAGTAGCAGATGTAGTAGTAGTAGTAGTAGCAGCAGCTGTAGTAGTAGTTAGTAGTAGTAGTATGGTAGTAGTAGTAGTGGTAGAAGTAGAAGTAGAAGTAGCAGCTGTAGTGGTAGTAGTAGTAGTAGTAGTAGTAGTAGTAGTAGTAGTGGCAAGTAGTGGCAAGATCAGGTGGCAAGACAAAGTGCTCAACACGGACGTCCTAGCACAGGCTGACATGCCCAGCATTCACACCATGCTCTGCAAGGCACAACTACGTTGAACCACAGCCGAGGTCCTCCCACCTGGAGGGTCGCCCTGCGACCAGTCCTGTTCAATGGTACCACAGGCGAATGGTTCAGGACAACGGTCAGAGTCAGACAGGGCTGTCTACTCTCCCCCACATTCTTCAACCTCTTCCTTGAAAGGATAATGACTGATGCCCTAGCAGACCACGAAGGATATATCGGCATCAGTGACAGAAAGATCACCAGCTTACGTTTTGCTGATGACATTGATGGATTAGCAGGAAGTGAAGAGGAGCTGACTAGTCTTGTTGAGCACCTGGACAAGACCTCACAGGCATATGGCATGGAGATCAGTGCCGAGAAGACCAAGGTGATGACGAACAACCCTTGGGGCTTCAAAATGGAAATCAAAGTGAAGGGCCAAAAACTGGAAGCTGTGAACAACTTCAAATACCTGAGATCTATTGTGACTGGTGAAAGATCCAAACCAGAAATACTGTCCAGGATAGCACAAACAACAGCAGCATTGGCAAAGTTGAAG
This sequence comes from Theodoxus fluviatilis, assembly GCA_034096865.1. NCBI lineage: Eukaryota > Metazoa > Mollusca > Gastropoda > Cycloneritida > Neritidae > Theodoxus > Theodoxus fluviatilis. The sequence goes on along the minus strand of JAWQFJ010028063.1, from coordinate 15,524 downwards.
CCAATAAGGCGTGACAGAAATATAACTCTCGTGTCGAGGATCAGGCTCATGCGCACGCTGGCCATCTCCGTATTCTTGTATGCATGCAAGTCCTGGACACTCACATCTGAACTACAGAGACGGATACAAGCCCTGGAAATGAGATGCTACCGCAAGATTCTGAACATCTCATATGAAGACCATATCACAAATGAAGTCAGCAACAGGATCAGGAGAGCATTTAGACAGTACGAAGACCTGCTCTCAATTGTGAAAAGCAGAAAGCTGAAGAGGTACGGTCACGTGTCAAGAGGCAGTGGGCTGGCCAAGACCATCCTGCAAGGTACTGTACCAGGTGGGAGGAGAGGCAGGCAGAGAAAGAGGTGGGAAGACAACATCAAAGAGTGGACAGGCTTGACCTTTGCTGACTCACAGCAAGCCACAGAGGATAGAGATCGATGGAGGAAGATTGTCCGAAAGTCATCAGTGGTGCCTCAACAACCCATCTCAGGGTTAAGAGACTGAACTGAACTAACTAGACGCGACATGTTTGGAAGAGCATGTCACACCCCAGCACCACTAGAGCATTCCAAGAAAGACGAATCTGGGCAGCATGCTCTCGACTGGGGCATTCTTTAATTGGTTGGTCAAGATTTGTATGTAAATACAAAGGCATAATATAGTATTTGAATTTTTATAAATGTTGAAATACAACCACCAATGACTTTTCATTTAAAGGGAACCAATACCATGTGATACTCGGCTCCATCATAGGCTGGCAATGCAGCCCATTCGCCAATCAAATGCTCAGTGTCAGCAAGCAGCTTCATTGCTGCATAGGATTTGATTTTGTGCACTTACTGCTGGGGCCTGTTCAAGAGGCCTATCGGTACATACCGGTACGCACCGTTAGCCTCTTGAACGACTTGGTACGGCTACCGGTACGTACCGCGCCGGAGAGCCGTTGCGCCTGTATAGCCAAAATGGCTGCCTTCGAGGAAAGGAAGAAAGTCGTCATCACAAATATGCGCTGTGGCACGCATTTCGACCTGTGATTATTACCCAGCCTATGCGAGACGTTACAAGAAGTTAGGCTGATATTGTACTTTTCTTTTTTAAAAGAATAACTGCTCTGAAATAATTAATGGGCAAGATGTTAGCAAACATTTCCTGTCACGTCACCAAAGATGAAATGTGCGTGTTCCTTACAGTCATTTTGATCACTGAACTCGTCATCAAGTTAAGCTTGTCCAAATATTACTCTACAAGCCCCTCTGTGTAACTCCTGGCTTTGAAGCATACCACAAGAGGACTGATTATGAGAGATTCTTACAGCAGTCTGAAGCAACTGGTGGTCCCTCCCCCACCCCTTCTACCTCCACTGGTGGTGTCTCCCCCACCCCTTCCACCTCCACTGGTGGTGCCAATGAGACAATCAGATTTTTTAGAATGAGAATGGTTCAGTCTTCCTTGATACTTACCCTTAGCATTCAAATATTCCTTCTGTAGTTGACTGGACTCTTTTTGATTCTCTTTGGAATACCATATATTTTTGCATGTAAGGTGACAAATTAGTGTATACATGATTTTATACTTGGCATTTAGAATGTTGTGCCCTCTCTTTCCTTGGAGCATTAGTAACATTTTAGCAACATATTTTGTCAGCATGTATTGCATAGCTGAACAGAAATAATATAAATAATAAATGTATCAGGAGGTGTCCGGAAATAACCCTTGTGGATTTTTTTGTACAACACATGGTTTCCTAATGATGCATCATGATTTTGAGAACACAAAGTGCATGAGAAATAATTTGTTTTTCCTAATGTCATATCATGAGACCATCTTCAGACAATTTCTTTATAATTTTAGCACTGGAAATTCTTGTGTACAATTGAGCTTGGCCAATTAATGATGCCTCAAATTTTCGAATTTTGTCAGTTTGAAAAATTATGAATAAATATAGATTAAAAATAGAAAGACAGTGCTTGTTTTATGTTGTTGTTGGTTCATTTCTGACCATTTCACCAACACATTGTGTCTGTGTAAGTTGTACTGTTAAGGAGCTATGATGAAAAGAAGTAAGGTGGTGTGTTTTTTTCTTCCGAAGTCCTTGTTAATTTGCCACAGAAGGACAGTGATGGCTTTTTTATGACGCCACGGTAAGGGTTAACGTATTTCATCAGCTTCCACAAGGAACGAGCAGTCTGCAGCTGTGGTTTACTCATTTGGTTGAAAAGCGGAATCTGCGGCGATGAGAAGACATCGCGGAAGCCATCTTGGCTACCGTTGGGTCATAACGAGTTGTTCAAGAGGGCACACCGGTTGCTCGGCTACAGGTAGGCTACCGGTAGGTCGTCTTGAACACACGGCTGCTGTTGCTACCCTCAGCACCACTACCACAATCACATCTGCTTCCACTACCAATCCCCCTGTGGGTTCGGGGTAAGAATGGACCCACAGCGTCTCCCTACACGAGTCGTAAGAGGCGAATAACTAGGGACACCGTGACTTGATTTGCGTTGACTCTAAACTGCTCTAGTGATTTTCACGCTTACTGGCCTTATATAGCCTACAAAGGCTGATAGGCCGTAAAACACCATCAATCCAATCCAATCCACTACCAACATTACAACTCTCCAACACACTATCAATAATGGTAGTTGATCACCTCTAGTGTCATGTACAAACTTTCCATGCAAGACTTTCATTCCTAGTTACCAGAACAGACAAGATGTAGTGTATGTAGAGGGATTGCACCACAAGTGCTTTACTCCCAGTTACATACACCAGCTGCTGATGACCATGCTGCTGATCATACCTACATGTAACCCACTAGTACACTGTCATGGTTCATGTCAGAGGGTGCATGCTTTATCTCCTCCTTGGTGGATTCACATGTCATGCATTCGGGAAAAAACATGAAGACTTCTAATGGTAGCTTTTCTTCTGCCAGGCAGTGGAAGGTTAGACTTCAGCAGGGTTTCCTTAGCAGTCTAGTTGCAATGCCTCTACAGCACTCTCTTGCCAGCTTACAACATTTTCTGAGTTTCAACCCCATCTGCGTTTCCATCATTAACCTATCATAGGTTATGTCAGCCTGTGAAATTTACATCATCAATCAAAATTTGCTGTTCATCACCATCTAATGCCATTTTCTAATGATACCTCTGTGACATCTGTCGGGGTGACTCAAAGCCTGAGAGAAAATTTTTGTTTGCTTTTACTTAAGTTAGGAGGAGATTTTTTATCAACTATTTCAGGTGGCAATTTATTTGACAGGGAGAACTCTCCATTTCAGTAGTGGAAGACGCATTAAATCTTGCAGCCACAACCAAGAGGAAATAGAATGCTCTCACCACTGAAAGGCATTCTGCATGCTCACTTTCACAAAAGCCAAATGCAACACAAAGGAATCCAGTAAGTCATTTATCGCATTTCAGCAAGTGAACATAGGCTTTTGTGATTAAAACTGTTGTCTGCCAACAAGGAACTTCCATGATTGCACACAGATTATTAAATAAATGCTTTACTGCACGGCTTACTTGCACTTCAAGTCAATGCCATACCATAGACATAACACACTGACATGTCAATATGTGCACATAGTCATAAAATGAAGCAACATTTCGAATTCAGCATGGATCAACAATGTCAAAATCAGCAGGGGCGGGTTTCAAAGTAGGTAGTCGATCTTGGTCGCAAGATCTTGCTTCGCAGTAAGAGCTAGCTAAAACAGAAACTACCCAACGTGACGAAGTAATGCGCATGCGTAGACGTCACGACAAGAGGTGAACTGGCCCCATTTCAATGGCCGACGTGTTGCCGGTTCATTCAGAAAACGCTCTATTTCGAGATACTAGCAACCCATCCAAAGAAAATAGAAGCCATGCACAGCATTAATTTATCAAAGGTGTATGTTGAATGCATTAATAGATCGTGAAACCTCCTACAGTTTACACATCGAATGCAGCTCAACGCATCCACGACGAACTTTTGTCTCGAATCTTAAAAGCTAGGCACCTCTCAAGCTGCCTCGCTCAATCTACGCTCGTCTACGATTGGCTCGATAGCAAGCAAAGAATGAAACTGCCCATTCGGCGAGATCTACGTAGATCTACCGAGATCTTCGCATTTTGAAACCCGCCCCAGACCCTCCTGGATGAAAGCACCAAAAACGCTTGTTCAGAAATCGGGCTTTTTTGGCATGTTATTTCAAGCTACACATATTTCTCAATCTTACTGCTAGTTGTACCCTCCCTGTGTGAAGTACAGGATAGTGACTTCATCACAGTTTGCAGTTTGCAGTAGCACAGAGAAATGAAGGAAAAAAAACAACAAGGGCAAAGCCCATACGACTCACATGCTTGACCTTGACCTTCAAGTGACCTTGACCTTCAGGTGACCTTCAAGGTCAAGGTCAAACAACTAAACCTAGCAATGACATCATACACTAAGAAATGATTTACACATTTTTTCCTACCAAAAATACACGTGACCTTGAGCCAAGGTCAAGGTCATCCAAGGTCATGCAACACAAAGCTCTTAATTCAAGATATAGGAAGCACAATGGTGCTTATTGGCACTTTCTACCATGAGATATGGTCAATTTTAGTGGTTCACTACCACATTTTGGTCACATTTCATAAGGGTCAAAGTGACCTTGACCTTGATGATATGTGAACAAATGTGTCTCATGATGAAAGTATAACATGTGCCCCACATAATTATTAAGTTTGAAACAGTTATCTGCCATAGTTCAGGGTCAAGGTCACTTCAAAATATGTATACAATCCAACTTTGAAGAGCTCCTTGACCTTGAAGCAAGGTCAACCAAACTGGTATTAATAGATAGGGCTTGCTTTGACCTATATACCACTTGTAGCTAAGGTCGCCATTCTCAATAACGTGGGAGAAAATTGGGAAAATGTGAAAAATGACTGTTTTTGAGACCACATTTATGGCTCCTGTGACCTTGACCTTGAAGCAAGGTCAAGTCACTATGTATGTTTTTTGAGGCCTTGTCATCATACACCATCATGCCACATTTGGTGTTGATAGACTTAATAGTCTCCGAGAAAAATCCAACGTTTAAGTTTTTTACGCCCGGACGCCCGGACGGACGGACGACACGGCTGAGTACTTAGACTCACTTTTGCTTCGCATGTGAGTCAAAAATGAAACAGACTTTACATGATCAAGCTGGAGGATATTTGAGACTCCATATTCTTGTACAGCACTATTTGCAATGCATTTCACTTCCAAATTGATAGAAAATAAATAATTAGTAGTTGCAGAGGCCAAGTTCAATACATGTAAAACCAAGGAGATATGGGGAAAAAAACCCAACCCCAAACTACACATGACATACATGTTAAAGCCAACCTCAGGTCTTGGTATCAGTTGCTGTCTGACACCTGTGCTGCCTTTGTGCATACATTGGGTAGAGAACTATTATACTCTATGCACAACAGAACAACCATCACACAACAAAATGAGCACAATACAATCATGAAGCAAGCCAGATTCAAGTTGTGATAAAGATTAAGAATAATGCCTTGCTTCTGACTGTAAGGCACCACATAGTCATCTTAAAATCAAAACACATTTCATGATGAGGTCCCCAGGTAAATGCCTTGAAAGAGGCCACTACTCAGCCTGACCATGACCATGACCACAGCAAGTCCTCATCACGATGGCCACAAGCAGGCCCTGCCCTGTCACTGTGGTTACCTTGCAGTGCTGAAAATCTGGTCCAAGCTGTTTGACATGGCAGTGTCCAGGATAGACTAAAACTGTAAAAGTGAACCCAACGTGAGATGGATATTTAAATGAATATCCCACAGCTGCCTAGCTTAACACTGATTAACCATAGGGAATCAACCTCTTATGAAAAGCAAACAAAAGTTATGGTACAACAAAATAAACAACATTTTCAGAGACATGAAACTTCCCTGAAGTCAAATATACAATGGGTCCAAGTGCCATTTGCAAGGCATGTGGAAGCATATTTACTTACTCCACTGCAATGATATGTAGTCACTAATAGGAAGAACTTTCAACCCTGAGACTAAATGATATACACCACTTTCAACGTTGACAAGCAATGACTATAACAGCATGTTGTTATCCTGATGACACAAGCATACAGAAAAATACATATTGAGCACACAAGCTAAATTTCACTCGTGCACTAGACAGCAGTGGTGATAATCCCATTCCTGTTTTATACATACCTCATCAAAAACATATCTGACCACTTATCTAAGCATGAAGTAAATATGTCAACTATCTAGTCAAGGTTAGAGAAAATCCCATGATCAGGTGATGCGATGCAATATATTAAAACGAAGGCTAAACTGGTTGTTCTTTCCAAGCAAGAGCTGAATTAGTCTAATCAGTAAGTCAACACATTTTGGGAAATGCTTGGATACAATGGCGACTATAATAATGTTGTCATGTTAATCGTGATCAGTGAGATGGCACCCCCTTAAATTTTCTCACTTCAATAAAGATTTTTGTTTACAATGAGCTGGCAGCATGAACTGAAGAGATGGTTGGCGATGAGAGATATACGCATGGATTAATGTTGATTTGGATGATGGACTGTGTCACTATCACGCAGATATGCTGTCAGTCACTATTCCAAAGTGAAGCATACCACACTTAGTATTTCAGACATTGATCCACACAACAAATGTGGCTGTGGGAGTAACTATGCCAACTTTTTAGGCACCGGGTCGAGGCAACAGGTGTTGAAAGATCAAAGCTATCTGAAAGTAGCAAACCACCTGAATTTTAACAAGTCTATCTCCAAAACATCAGAAAGGACAGAGGGTCAGCTTTGCAAGGACTCTTTTCCTGATGAGGTACTCAGACTTCTTTAGGTGGGAAAACCCAAGGCAAAACATTGGTGATTTTCTCGGCAATCTGTTGACCTTTCAAGGTATTGGCTTCCAACTCAGCTCAACTGCTGGTTCGCTTCCCTTACTGATGAGTTTTCAGACTACAGGAATACCGAGAGTTATCTTTCAGAGCATGGGGAATAGAGCAACAAAACTTCCGAGACTTGAGACTATCTCAGCAGAATGAACTTGGCCTCCACGTGTGGACAGACCATCCAGTGCCCAGGATGTACAGCCCAAGGGAAAGGGTGACCACCAGAGCACAGGGACTGAGATTGACAGAAGTGAGCAGATAAGTTTCATCACTTCTACCTCTTGCTGTGACTTCGGCTTGGATGACTAGGAGATTGGAGATCAACCTGAAACCGATCTGAAGAGCCACTTTACTGGACATGGTTCTGGTAATTGCGACTTTGGTTTAATTGGTTGGAAGATCGGCGATCTACATGAAACTGGTCTGAGTAGCTCTTTGAATGAGAGGAGTTCTGAGAGTAACTCTTCCACCCTGCATTGGAGGTTCCTTGACTGGTGCCATGACTGTGGGAAGAACCATTTCCTCCTTGCTGTGGACAGTGGAGTCCCTGGAAGTGACTGGTCTCCCAAGTCTGCGGAGGGAATGTGGTATTCAGTGAAGTGGCACTCTGGCCAGCTGCCACTGGGAGGGTGTGTGACACGCTCTGGATGTAGGCATTTCCTCCGCTTGGATTCCCTGAGCCCATAACTAGTTGTGGGGAGGAATGATGTCTGGTATGCCAGCCCTGCAGGCCTCCCTGATCCCAAGGACTGCTGGAAGTGACATGTTGCTGGTAGGAGTAAGATGCATTCCTGAAATCTCTGCCTTGGTTTGCCTGATTCGCATATCCCCAGTCTCGCTGTTCATTCCTGGAGTTCCTGCCACCACCTCTCCAGTGCTCAGAGCCTGTGTCCTGCTGTGGGTGCTGACCACCTCCATTCCTGACATTCTGACCTTCATTCCTCTGGCCCCTATGCCTTGAAGCATCTTGGGAGTATGGCTCAAAGCCATTCCTGAAAGTTCTGCCATCATCTCTCCAATTCCTTGACCCTGCCTCTCTCTGTGGGTATGCAAGAAACTCTCTCCAGCTGTTCCTGCTACTTCCCCTCCAGTTCTCCGACTCACTGGCAGCGTTTCTTCTGTCATACCATGAGGTCTGATGGCTGGAACCCTGGCCTCTGTCTCCTCCTGGATCTGCTCTTTTCAGTGTTCGGTGGCGTGGCTTTCTCTCCATGGCAGAGCACACATCCCAAGCCTCAAAGTCCTGGCTTCTCCAGTCCACACTGGGATCTGGGGCACCAGGTCTGCAAGACAACACACACAATTCAGGCACATTGCACAGGCAGAGATCAGACACTCAACAAAACAATAGGGAGGAAAAGCATGTCAATATCATGATACAAAAGAGTATGTAACAAACAATCCCATTTAGATGACAGCCATAATAAATTTACAAGAGCAGTGCTCAATATTGTTTCAAACAACCACCTAGACTTTCCTCTCCCCCCAGCAAACAAGTCATTTTTCAGTAGCAGAGTCAGCTCAGGACTGGATCCTGGAGTTCATTGAAGGTAATGATGCCAATAATGTTAACTGAAATATGTTATCTTTATCAGTTCCAAGATCAGATGAAATAAGTTCAAATGTTCTGAAATTAGCAGAAGAAAATGAGAGAATGAGAGAGAATGAGAGAGAGAGAGAGAGAGAGAGAGAGAGAGAGAGAGAGAGAGAGAGAGAGAGAGAGAGAGAGAGAGAGAGAGAGAGAGAGAGAGGAGAAAAAGTCAAAAACGCTTATTTCCAGCACAGTGAACTTTAAGAAATTTAAACTAATTTCTATGTTTTCCTAGCATACTTACCAGTAGACAACCATAGGTATATGACCTTTTCACCTCGAAAAAAGATTTGCAAAAATCATCCCACACACGTGGCTAATAGCATCAGCCAATGAAAAGGCTCCATCTTTAGCGACATGGCCAGTGAAAGGGAGGCAACTCTCCCTGTTTCCTGCACATGCGCATAGATACCATGATGCAACCACGTGCCACCACTTTTCGACACCATACCGAGAAACTCGTGTGAAGATGCACAAAAAATGGGGAAGAGGGTGGGACATTATGTTGTCTACTGGTAAGTATGCTAGGAAAACATAGAAATTAGTTTAAATTTCTTAAGGGGGGACATGGCGTACAAAAACGGATTAATAGAAAATAATTCATAACTCAGCAAATATGAAAGCTATACTAATGAAATTTTATACAGAATACAAACACACTGGAAGGTATATTTAAACAAAATTTTATTGCTGAAGACTTAGTTGTTCATGTGTTATAGCAAAATAACTGAAAAATAAACATACCAATTTTCTCCCCTCCGTGAAATTTTAATTAATAACCTTTTTATGATCAACAATGATTTTAAACAAAGAAGAAGGTCTATATTATTCAATAAGATATAATAAGTGGATTACTAACACTTCTAACTAATTTTAGTGGAATTTAGAAAAAGTAACCAAAAAATGTGCTCCGGGCATAACATAATTAAATTTTTACAAAAATTAAGCAAATTCAGCTACACCTTTCTGATTGGTCTTATTGAATGCAGTATTTATTCATACATATACACACACAATTTCAGAAAGCTATCTCAATCCTAAGTGACTTTATTTTTGGGGAGAAAATCACTACCGTTGAAATAAAAACCACATTATGAGAAAATTGACTTTAAAGTTTGAGAAAGATTAAACGTTAACTACAACTGAACCATAACAGATACAATTTAATAACATAACTCATTGAATGTGTCGTTTATTTGTTATCATTGTAGCAAACTTTCAACTTATTATCTTAATTCAAAATATCAGGATAATTAGGTGAAAAGCATTACCTGTAGCAAAACATTCCCGTTTTCTGTAAGAATCGCGTAATCACGGCAACTTCCGCCGTGATAACAGCTTCGTTCAGTGCCGTGTCTGTAGATAAGAACGCGATCGCTGTTGTATCACAACCTCCAGAGGCTGTTGACACGACTTAATTTCTTTTCTGGGCTTGCTTTTTCCGTCCATTTCTGCATCTTCCGTGGAATTGTCTCGATCGAGATAGCGCGAACTTTCGCGCGCTGTAAGCACACTTCGGAAAGAACCGATGTTTGCTTCGGCGGCCGACGTTCAGGCCGGAAACAGCCGAAGTACGGTTCGGCCGTTTCCGCCTACCACTTCCGCCAGTCGAAGTACGGTTCGGCCGTTTCCGCCAGCCACTTCCGCCTGATCACGCTGTGATCACGCACACAAGCGGCCAATCAGAGCCTAGCTGAGAGACAGGCCGTTATTTCGAAGCTTTCCATTGGTTTGCACTGCCCTCCGATTTGTACTTCGTGTGCCTTCGGTAATGATTCTTCGGTACCGGAAACAGTTGCAACGTAAAGCCGGGAAATGAAGCTTTGATGCGATACCAAACATGTGGCGTTCTTTGGAAGGAAGATGCTGAAACTAAGCTTTCAAATCTGTGCATTTTGGCTTCCTGGTTAGTACTTTTTTTTAATCTAGCGGTGGGTACCTTACAAAACAAATTGGTTTAAAATACTTTGAAACCTAAGCCAGCAAAATCGATCGCACACACGTGTAGCGGAGATGTTGTAGATTCCAAATCCGCGCTTAACACGAAACTCAATTTCTGAAAATTTTTCATGAAATTCTGCAGGCCGTGTCCCCCCTTAAAGTTTTCCAAACATACTGTACCAGTAGACAACCATAGGTAGATTACCCCAGAAGGGAGGAGGGATGTGCATCTACCAACCTAACTTAAAGAACACACACCACTCAAAGGTGGACAGCTGAACCCGCCACAACCAACTATTGATGCCAAAGGTGCCATCCAGACAACGAACGCGAACATCCTGCAGGCAGTGATGCGTGAAAACGCAGTCCCTGCGCCAGAACGCCGCCCTCATGAGATGAGAGCGATACATTCTTGGCAAAAGCCACAGAGGTCGCAACCCTGCGAATCTCATGAGTCCTGGATACACCAACCAGAGGAACGAGCTGCGCATTCAAAACGTGTTCGTGATCCAAAGACAAATCCAGCTTTAAGAAAAAAGAATGTCTTTGATATCCCGGCGTGGCCAAGTTCCATGGAAGAAACAGTCTATGTCGGTGAAACGACGAGACTGAGTTCTAGCCAGACATACTCCAGTGCACAGACTGGACAGTTGACACAGTCAGTATCGTTCGGATCGACATACACCTGTGATGGTGGGACCCTCCAACCGAAAGACACGTCAATGCCACACGTGGCCTTGCTTGTGTTCGTGAACGCCGAGCGGTAACTACCGAGGGAGGCGTGTGACATCGAACGAGGGAAACAAGACCTGTCTCTGCAAACTGTGTCTGAACAGAGCCAAGTTCAGGAAGTGAACGACCGACTGGCCCATTCTCAAGTGAGGCTGCTCGAGAATGGACCAGAGAGAATGAGAACATGTATTCCCCATCCGCCAGAGCAAGCAGCTCAAGGAAGCATGAAACTCCCGTCCAGAAAGGTGCGACCAAAATCATCCGAGGACACTCTAGGGCGACCCTGGCCAACACCTTCGGAATAAGGCGAGTGGGAGAAAAAGCATAGACATGCACGCCCGACCACGACCTAGCAGAAGCATTCGTCCGAGAGCCCTCGGATCGTGCATCTGCGAGAGGAAACACGGAAGACGTGTGTTGAATCGGGTGGCGAACAGATTCACCACCAGTTCGCCCCAGCGAAGCCACAGTCTATTCCATAGGAAGAAAAAGATTCCTCCGGCTCAGTGAACTGCCAGGATATTCAATTTCCCGGGAAAGAATGCCGTGGAAATGGAACCTCCAGGAAAGTGAGCCCAAGAGAACCTCCTCAGCCCAGAGAGACAGAGTCGTAGAGACTGTGCCACCCTGACGGCGAAGAAAACTCAGCCACGCGACATTATCACCCGAGATTGTCACGTGCCGATCACGCAATACTGACACCAATCCCTTCAGAGAGAGAATACGCTTCCATCTCTAGAAAGTGGATGTGCCGTAGAGACTCGAGTGCAGACCAAAGGCCGGACACCAAGGTCGTGTCTGTGTCGTTCCTCCGGCTCAGTGATCTGCCAGGATAGTCAATTTCCAGAGAAAAAATTCCGTGGAAAAGGAACTTCCATGAGAGTGAGTGCAGAGACGATAGGTGTAAACCAACCAATCGTCCAGGTACAACCGCCAACCGAACTCCCCTGCCTCTCACCAACATCGCCACTGCTTGAAGACTGAATCCCAGCTGGAATGCTCAAGATCAATCGTAAATCCGGCGACTGCCGGGAACAAAGCAGCAAGCTGATACCTATAACGTGACTCCTGTCCCTCACGATCTACGGTAGAACGCCCGAACTCCAGAACACTAAGGCAGCACGCTGATCGGCCCGCATGGGCGTAGCCTCCATGCGGTCGATAGCAGTGCTCTGCCTGTCCCAGACCTGTCCGACACGATCCACTGATCGCTCCGACTTCCAGAAAATCCGAAGCTAACACAGGAAAGAAGGAGATTCACGCGAAGAAAAGCCAATGCACCGAGACAAAGCTAGAGACAATAATTGAACCTAACCGGACTGAAAACCGGTGGAACAATACATGTAAAGTGCACAAACGGAGAATGAACAGAAATCGAAAAAACGCCAAGTGCCGTAAGATTTCTGGAAACCCCGATGTTCGTAGACCCCGCCTGAACCGCGATCTGTCGATCGAACAGGCGATCGCCGAGAAAACAACGCAGCATGTTGATCCGACCGCAAGGGCAAAACACAGTGCGTTCGTCAGCAACACCTGGCTGAAACCGATTCCCGGAAGGGACGAACTGGACAAAAAACAGACTCAAAGGAAAGATCACGATCTGTAATCGATCCGTCGATCCCCAGAGACCTGAGGCAGCAGCTGACCGACAAGAATGCAAGGCAGCATGCCGATCTGCCCGCCCGGGCCTTGCCTCCGTGCGGTCGATAGCAAGCCCTGCCTGTCCGCGACTCTGTCCGTCACGAATTCCTGGCCGATCTTGTTGTGATTCCCGGCAGAAAGGATCACGAACTAGCGTGAGATCAGCCGATCGCCGGGAAAAGAACGAAACAAGCTGATCTGACTGCAAAGGAAACGTCACTGAGCGAACGTCAGCATCGCCTGCCGTGACGAAATTCCCGGCCGGAAAAACACTATTCACGCGAACACCGGGAATACAAGGCAGCAGCTGATCGAACCGCAAGGAAAAAATCTCTGTGCGGCGTCAGCAATGCTCTGCCTGTACCACGGACGACCAGACCGAAGGAAAGATCACGATCTGATCACCTATCAGCCGATCCCCAGAGACCTGAGGCAATATTGCTGATCGAAAACGCATGGGCAAAACCGAGCGATCGTCAGCAACGCCTGCCCCAAGTCGAGAATCCTGCCCGAAATCTCGCGACCGCCGAGAATTCAAGGCTGTCTGCCGATGGAATCGCGCGGAAAAACCCCAGCGCGAACATCAGCAATGCTCGACCCGTACAGTGACCCTGGTCCATACCTAGCTACCGTTCGATTGTGTCTGATTCCCGACAGGGATGATCACGATCGAGCGATAGATCAGGCAATCGAGGAAAAAACAAAGTACGAGCGCCGGAAGGCAGCCGGGCGGATTGCCATCGAAAACGCTCAGAGTCCGCAGACCTATGTGAGCGACGAGCAGAAACCCGTACCGGACTGAGCGATCGCGAATCAGAGTCTGACAAATCACGAAGGAGATAGTGTCGAGACTCAACGCGCCGCCAAAGCAGAGATTCCCGAGAAGCACGAACGGGAGAATCAGAGTCAAAGAGAAGATCGCGATCTGACATGCGATCGACCGATCCCCCTAGAACTGAGACAGTATGCTGATCGAAACGCAAATCCAAGCGATCGTCAGGCACGTATCGCCGAGGGCGAGAATCTCGCGCAAAATCACGTGATCGCTGAGACGCCAAGGACGCAGGCTGATCAAACCGTCCGGGAAAAACCTCGGAGCGATCAACAGCACCGCGCGTCCTGTAAAAGGACCCCTGCCCAACACCATCTACTGCTCGATCGTGTCGAAATTCCCGACAAGGACGATCACGATCGAGCAATAGACCAGGCAATCGTCGTGAAAACAAGCGAGGACGCTGATCAGACCGCAAAGGCAAAACCTCTGCGCGGTCGACAGCAACACCCCTCCGGTCGCGCTGATCGCCACGATCCACTGATCGAGGGACAGAACGCCCGGAAAACAAAGCAGCATGCTGATCGAGCCAACTGGGCATTGCCTCCGTGTAAGCGATCGCAACGTTGCATGCACCGTGACTGACGCCTGGCCGTCACGATGTACGGAACGATCGGCTGATCGTCCGGATGCCAAGGCAGCATGCTGATCGAATCGGACGGGCATAGCCTCTGTGCGGTCGATCGCAACGCATAGCCTGTATCCTGACCCGCTCTTTTCCTCTCTCCATCATGATCGATTGAATGATCATCTGATCGCCAGTGAACCATGGCAGCATGCTGATCGGATCGCGCGGGCATTGCCTCGGCGGGATCGATAGCAACGCTCTGCCGGTATCGCGACTCGTGTCGGATACGATCTACTGGTCGACCAGGAGAAGGCCAGGAATCCGAGGCAACATGCTGATCGGATCGCATGGGCAGAGCCCCCTTGCGATCGATAGCCGTGCCCACCCCACCGAGGGACTCGTCTCCGTCTCGACTTACCGCCGGGAGAGAATCCGATCGGTGCGACACCGCACTCTGGGAACTGAAACAAAGGCAGCCTCAGACAAATACACCAAACATGCAGCAGCCGCCTGGGGACCCAAAACTGGCTCAGAAACCACCCCCGAGCAATCCCCAGAGACAGAGTGTCCTGTAAAGAAGAGTTGTCGAGAGAAGAAAACTTCCCCGACACATCGTCTACCCTGCTACACGATGCAGAGGAAGAGGCCGAACGAGGCTTACTCGAACGCGACTTTACCTCTTACATGGCAAAAAGGAAGGAGGTATAGACAAACAGCTCTTCCTCTTAGAAGCAGAGCCGCGCTTGCGCACCTGCGCACCGCCTCCGTACCCTGAAGAGAGGTAGGAGGGCGAGCCGCCATATTCCCAAAATGGCGAAACAAAATGGCGGACAGCAACAGCGTCAACTTGACGCAAGCAGTAGCAAGAACGCACTCACAAGAACAAAAGCGTACAACAAGCGAAAACACGCTCACAACGCACCTAGCCGAAGCTAGAGACAACAGGCAACAAAATAACTGAACCAGACCGTGCACTGAGGTTACCGGCGGGAACAGAAATTGAAGCAAAAAACGAATTAAACAGGAATTCGAAAAACGGCGAGGGCCGTAGGAGTGTTTGTACTTCCCAACAGCAACGCCGCCATAGTCGACAGCAAATCCTTCAGAAAGTCCGCACAACGTGAAGACTTGAGGAGAGCACCAGAGTACATCCAAACACTCCAACGAAAAGTCGAAAAGTGGTGGCACGTGGTTGCATCATGGTATCTATGCGCATGTGCAGGAAACAGGGAGAGTTGCCTCCCTTTCACTGGCCATGACGCTATAGATGGAGCCTTTTCATTGGCTGATGCTATTAGCCA
>JAWQFJ010028062.1:15000-22500 GCA_034096865.1 Theodoxus fluviatilis | reverse complement strand
GTCTCTATGTGTTTCATTAGTGTAAGTGTTAGATAGTAGAGCCTGTATATATATGTCTGCTCATATTCACCGGTCTATTAATCCATTCATCCATCCATTCATCTGCCCGCCTATCCACACACCCGCCAATTCATCGATTGATCCATCAATGTTCCATCCATCAGTCAGTCGGTCGGTCGATTTGGGTGGTCAGTCAGCCAGCCAGCCAATCAGTCAGTCAGTCAGTCAGTCAGTCAGTCAGTCAGTCAGTCAGTCAGTCAGTCAGTCAGTCAGTCAGTCAGTCAGTCAGCCAATCCATTCTCCTTTCCATCCATCCATCCATCTGTCTCTCTACAACGACGGTCTGCAATTTAGTCGGTGGTTCTGCAAGGCTGGTGGTCTGAGAAGTGATCTGTTGGTCAGTATGTCCATTATGTCTGGCCACATGTGTGTCCGTTTCCATCTTTGCATCCACATTTACATCCTCTCTCTCAGTCTCGTCATCCTTCTTTGCGTCTTGTCTGTCCATCTGTGTGTGTGTGTGTGTGTGTGTGTGTGTGAGTGTGCATGCTTGTGTGTGCATGTGTGTGTTTGTGTGCGTGTGTGTGCATGTGTGTGTGTGTTTGTGTGTGTGTGTGCATGCTTGTGTGTGTGCATGTGTGTGTTTGTGTGCGTGTGTGCATGCTTGTGTGTGTGCATTCTTGTGTGTGCATGTGTGTGTGTGCATGTGTGCGTGCGTGCGTGATTGTGTATGTGTGTATGCTCGTGTGTGCATGTGTGTGCATATGTGTGTGCGTGCGTCAGTATGCGTGCACGTGTGTGTGTCTGTGGGTGTGTCTGAGTGCGTGCATGGTGCATGTGTGTGTGTCTATGTCACCGTGAGTGTGTGTGTGTGTGTGTGTGTATGTGTGTATGTGTGCGCGTGTGTGAACATGTGCATGTGCGTGCATATATGTGTGTACGTGCATGCATGTGTGCAATGCATATGTGTATGTGTGTGTGTGCGCGCTTGCATGTGTGCGCAATGCATGTATGTGTGTGTATGCATGTATGAGTGTGCGTGTGTGAGTGTGTGCAATGCATGTGTGTGTATGTGTGTCTGTGAGTGCGTGCGTGTGTGCGTGCGTGCGTGCGTGCGTGTCTGCCTGCCTTCTTTGTTTGTCCGTCCAACTTTGTATCTTTGTATTTTCGTGTCTTCAAGTCAGTCCACAACCTGTCTATCCGCGTTCGAATCTTACATTGAGCACCGAGGTTCCTACGGACTTGTTTTCCTCAATGGTCATGCCTTCGTATTGGCCGCAATTCCTGAACACGGGCGCGCTGTCGTAGGTGCGGACGATCTGGATTGTCAGGGTGTCGTTGGAGGACATCAAAGGTCTGGGTGTTGCTGAGCAACAGGAGCCATCGTCTGTGGCGACCACGGTGAGGATCAAAGTCTGGTCGTCCTGGGGAAGCGTTCCAGTCAACCTCACCAGGCCTGACTGAGGGTTAATGGTGAACATGTTGGTCACAGCCGACTGATCTGCAACAGTGAGAGAATTGGGACTGTCACTCTTGATGCTTGATTGTGATACTACAAATCCCCCAGATCAAACTACATGCAGTACAGCCCCTATTTCTCAAACCAAGATTTTAACACCAGGCATAACATATTTGAAAATTATGTTTCACCGAACGTTGACTGTGATGTCTGGGAAGAGAGAGAAAAATAACATTGTTCCCATCTTTAATTCTTTTCAGTTTTTGAAAATAATACATCACATTTGTAGCAAAAGACGCTCTGCTAATAATTTCTGCAGAACAATGGGGTACAAAGATATTCTTCCCATTTTTTTTAACCCTACCCATCTTTACAATTGCTGCAATGAAAAGACTGTTGTAGCCGTCCTTGAGTTTACACATCAACGTCAATAAAAACCGCTGGCGCTGAACCTCCAGGTTTTGGCATATTAAAAAAAGAAGAAAAAAAAGATCGGGTTCGAACCCGCAACCTCTCGAGAAAAGAGGGGGGAAAACACACACACACACAAAAACACAAAAAACCAGGTCGGGTTCGAACCCACAACCTCTCGAAAAAGAGAGAGAAAAAAAGTTTCAGCGCAGAATTGAACCTGGTCATGCATGACCAAGAGTCCAACGCTCTACCAGCTGAGCCATTAGAGAATTGATATGACGGAGTGTTTGTAAAGCATTTATAACGTTCTTTTCCCTAAACCCCCTTGCAAGCTATCGGCCCAGGAAACAATCGACCATATATTTTAAACATGATGGATAGGTTCAGGAAGCTCCTATTATGACATGTTTTGTTTTGCTTTGGCATGTCATAGATGCTGAATTAACACTCACACAGTCACACAGAGGAGAAGGTGTATTATAGATGTTCACCCCAGACATGTGCATTCATACTCATTCACGCACAATAATAATAATAATAATAATAATAATAATAATAATAATAATAATAATAATAATAATAATAATAATAATAATAATAATACAGACTACTTATACGCCCATACCTTCCCTATTAGGCAAGCTCATGGCGTTTACAATGAAAAGTCTACATTCATACAAAGCATTCCAACACTCGCACACTGCACAGTTGAAACAAAAAAGAGTTAAATATAATACAACTACTTAGTAGGAAAAGATAACTCTGTTTGATCTCGAGTTGGCCATTCCGTCAACTGATTTTGAGGGGGGAGGTTTTCGAGTTTACGACGTTAAAAAACCACTTTCTTTTCAAACCTCGATTCAGAAAATTTGATACATTCAATCGGATCTAACTTCCAGTAAGTGTGCAAAATGTCAAGGAAATCCGTCCAGTAGTTTTTTTTATAAATCAGCCGTTAAGTCGGGACAGAGAGGCAGACATACAGATAAAATCTCGTCACGTTATTGATGACGTCACACATTTTCCATTTCGCAATCCCATCAATTGACTATTTAGGGAGGTGCTTTCGAGTTTACGACGTTAAAAAACCACTTTCTTTTCAAGCCTCGATTCAGAAAATTTGATACATTCAATCAGACCTAACTTCTAGTAAGTGTGCAAAATGTCAAGGAAAAATCCGTCCAGTAGTTTTTGAGATATCAGCCGTTAAGTCGGGACAGACAGACAGACACAAACACAGACAGACAGACAGACAGACAGACAGACAGACAGACAGACAGACAGACAGACAGACAGACAGACAGACAGACAGACAGACAGACAGACAGACAGACAGACAGACAGACAGACAGACAGACAGACAGACAGACAGACAGATAAAGTCTGTAGGACCTCCAGTAAACCTGGAGGGACTAGATTTTCATTCTGAGACGTCAGACACTTCGAAAATAGCGATTAACGCCTATGCGCCGAGAAAAACTTGAAACTCCTATATATACTTATTAAAAAACTTTGTAGGTCAGTGGACTGAGCACGCGAACGTGCAACATAACATAAAGTCGGGTTTCGATTCCTGTCTGAGGTTCTAATTTTTCCCCGTCTGTAAAGCTAAAGGTGTGGTTTTATATAGCGGCCTATCACCCATGTATGGGTCTCAAAAGCTTTACACTTACCTCCTGTTCACTGGGCCGCTTGATCAATCCGTCAGTCTCGCGTAGGGTGTCCGGCTCTGTATTATGAATTGGCCCTAAACTCTCGTGCACTGTACAAACTATGACATTCCTCTGCTGGGATGCAATACATACGTCTCATGTGGAAAGTCACTAACAACTAGAGAACACTAAGAGAGCGCAAACCTCCGCCAAGGCAGCCACAGGGAGAAGGCGCAACACGACACGGCATAATTCAGGCACAGTGTTCTGCTAGCAGGGTCTCAAGCTATATGACGGTTTTAACGCTGCTAGTGGTTCATGGGAGTACACCTGGGGTGCGGCCTGCATAATTTAAGACGTTGTTCCGCTCAAATTGTGAACGTCAGTATATAACGCTTTACAGCGATTGAATAGACAAAGTATAGTTTCTTTTAGCGCCCGCTAGCAGTCTATGAGTGTAGAACGCAAACGCCGGCTTGCAGCTACGGCCCTGCAATACATTCTCTTTACGGTTGTAAATTCAAAAGGAGACAACAGATAACCTCTGAAATTTACAGAATTGTTCCTTGAGTGAAACCCCGACCTTGCAGCAACTTTCATCAGAATCCGTAGAGAAAATGTTGAGTTCTTTCGCACACAGAATAACCACCAACCCCAAAAAATTGACCGATAACCTAGCCTTCTTGGCGGAGGCTAAAACAAAAACCCACGTGCATTCAACGTGCATCCGCACCTACCTGCAAAACTGAAGGTGACCCCATCGCCATCAGGATCTATGGCACGGACCATCGTCACGATGCTATTGTTTTTGGCGTTGCGGCGGAACTTGACTATCTGGTTCAACCCTTGAAGGACTGGGGGCTCATCACTGACGTTCCCCATCTCCACAGTCACTGTGGTTGTCCCCGTCTTTCGATCCGAGCCAAAGTCCCTGGCAGTGACGATCACCTCGTATCTATGGTTCGGCAGCCTGTCGTAGTCTAGAGGCCTTTAAAGAGAACGGAAAAAGACGGTCAACACCAATGTCAGATGTCCGATGACCCTCTGGATGTTTGGCCAATAGTGTACCTCTCGGACGGTATGTTTGAATATATCAATATATCACATCTCGTGTGTGTGTGTGTGTGTGTGTGTGTGTGTGTGTGTGTGTGTGTGTGTGTGGTGTGTGTGTGTGAGTGAGTGAGTGAGTGTGTGTGTGTGTGTGTGTGTGTGTGTGTGTGGAGAGAGAGAGAGAGAGAGAGAGAGAGAGAGAGAGAGAGAGAGAGAGAGAGAGAGAGAGGAGACGAGAGGAGCAACACACCACACGACAGACAGACACACACACACACACACACACACACACACACACATATATATACTTGTACATGTACACACACACACGCACACACACACATACACACCACTCATACTTACACACCCTCTGTGTGTGTGTGTGTATGTGTGTGTGTGTGCGTATACATGTGTGTGTATATATATATGTGTGTGTGTGTGTGTGTGTGTGTGTGTGTGTGTCTGTGTCCCCGATTGTCCAGCTATTCATCCGTCCATCTGTACGACCATTCTTCCGTCCATCTTTTTCTTCTTTTCTTACTTCCCATATATATTCTCTCTCTCTCTCTCTCTCTCTCTCTCTCTCTCTCTCTCTCTCTCTCTCTCTCTCTCTCTCCTTCTCTCTCTCTCTGACAAGAATATAAGCCACTGAGGCAGACGTACCCATTGACAATCAGGAGGCCAGTATAGCGGCCGGCTATGCCGGAGCTGGTTGTGTTCATAGTGAAGAGATTATTCTGCACTGCAAACTCCACCCTGGCATTTTCGCCCACGTCAAAATCATTGGCACTCACTGCAAGGAGAAGACAAAGGGAGCCATTATTATTTTTTAATGATAGATCCACTCAGTCTGTAGTCGAGCGCACTTCTGTGCCACTACAAATCCCATCTAACAACTTCAACAGCCTTCATTCTCCCACCTCACTGGCATTAGAAATAATTACTGTGGCGGCTCGATCCCCAGCGCTTAATTCATCCAGTGGACATGAGACTGGGGTCATTTCCACTAAACGAAATTCGAATATTGCTCTCATCTGTTAAGCATTTTCATTAGTTAGAATGCTTAGCCAATCCTCTAATAGGCTCTGCTGCTTCCTAAAGCGGCAGTGTTTCGTTCTGTGCTCCCTCTCATTTGTAACGCATTGCCATTTCGAATATTTGATCTATCAGCTGGCTGGTTTACCAGCATGTTAGTGTAGTTGCTGAATGAATAGCCTGCACACTCAGAGTTAGAGTGCGCTATTGCTGTTGGTATTGCTGTAGGGACTGAAAAATACTTTACCACCGTCACCAAGGTCTCGAGCTGGTCTAGGCCACTACCATCTAGCCTCGGACCAGTTAGCAGGTCCTGTACCCATGGGATGAATAAAGTCGTGGAAAACAGCTACGATTTGTCTCATACCTGCGCCTACTTCTCCCATCAAGCCTTGCGCTCCACATCCCGTGGGTCTTGATAATGAGATGGTGCCGTGGGATAGATAGAGAGGTCGAGCTGCGGGGCTCGATACATGATGGCGGAGTGAGTACAAGCAAATCGTAGCCGTTTTCCACACCCATACTCCTCCCATGGGTACAGAGGGGGATGTTCGGCCAGAGGCCAGGGTAGTGGCCTCGACCAACCTGAGACCGTGATGATATTCATTATCTCTGCCAAGGAGGTTATGTTTTTCCCTCGGTTCGTTTGTTAGTTATTCGGCAAATTACCTCAAAAAGTTCAAAACAGATATTCTGATGAAATGTGGTGCAAGGTCAGGCTTTCAACCGAAAAACAATCCATTACATTTCGGAGGTTATCTATTACCTCGTTTTGGATTTACAACGAAAAAGAGAATTTTTTATTGCGCATCATGAAGTTGATGACGTCAAACTGGTGATGACGTCAAACTGGTGATGACGCCGGCGTACACGTTCTATTAAATTGAATTGCCTATGATGTAGCGCTAAATGTGTCCTATCTTATTGTGTCTTTCTGTTTTGACTCCATAACTTGAGCGATGTGGTTGAGTTAATTAATGTTGAACTTCTTGTACGTTTCTGTTTTTGTATGTATGTATTATTTTTTTGCCACCGACAAAACGAATTTCCTTGTACAATGAGGACAATAAAGTATCTTGTATCTTGTATCGTGTACGTTCTGCACTAACTTGTGACTAAGATTTCTCCAGTTGGCACTAACATGAACTAAACTGTTCGTGCAGGTGATGGAAGAGAAAATGTGGCGTCCTTGGTGGAAGTTTACCTCTCAGAGTGTTCTCTAGTTTTGCCGAGAGCAATGGACAGTTTTGTTTTTTTGTAAAGCAGGGGCGGACGCCTGAGGAAGTACCCAGCAGATATCTTTACCAATCACAAAGCATTAGAGACGTTATAAAGGGAGCGAATTTCAATTTTAGTTAGTGGTGATTGTCTCTGGGTGACCTCAGGATAAAACTCATCCTGGGGTAGGAGACAGGATAGTAATTACTTCCGGGTCAAGTAGGATAGGGAGAGGAAGACCCAGAAAATTGTTGAATAGATGAAGAATGTAGTGGCGCCGAAAGGTGTCTAACTACATTAAGATTTCAAGCGCTCCCAGTCATATGCTTCAAGACCATTAAGTCAGAGAATTTATCTACCATTTTTCCTTCCTACAAACTTCTGCTTTCAATGAAGCCATCACCCGTTTCTACAAAGAGATAAACTGAAAAAACAACTTTAAAAGCAGTGCAGGGCTTCTACCCTTAACAATAATGCCATCACTTCCACCCCAGGTGGACTACAGTGAGAAGGAACTTTTCTGATAATTCAAAACATATTTCAGGTTAAAAAGTTTGTACAAAGCCCAAGGAGACACTGACCTCTATACACCACAACTTCAATAATTAACTCGGTCTCAAATCTTTGTTAATAAAAACGACATTATTGATTGTCTTACATCATTCTGTGCCA
>JAWQFJ010028062.1:5000-12500 GCA_034096865.1 Theodoxus fluviatilis | reverse complement strand
AAGTACATTTACATCTACTTCCTGCATTCAACACACTGCAAATTAGACCATTCTGTGCCACAGAGACTACAATATATTATATCATATGTCTGTGGCACAGAATGATGTAAGACAATCAATAATGTCGTTTTTATTAACAAAGATTTGAGACCGAGTTAATTATTGAAGTTGTGGTGTATAGAGGTCAGTGTCTCCTTGGGCTTTGTACAAACTTTTTAACCTGAAATATGTTTTGAATTATCAGAAAAGTTCCTTCTCACTGTAGTCCACCTGGGGTGGAAGTGATGGCATTATTGTTAAGGGTAGAAGCCCTGCACTGCTTTTAAAGTTGTTTTTTCAGTTTATCTCTTTGTAGAAACGGGTGATGGCTTCATTGAAAGCAGAAGTTTGTAGGAAGGAAAAATGGTAGATAAATTCTCTGACTTAATGGTCTTGAAGCATATGACTGGGAGCGCTTGAAATCTTAATGTAGTTAGACACCTTTCGGCGCCACTACATTCTTCATCTATTCAACAATTTTCTCGGTCTTCCTCTCCCTATCCTACTTGACCCGGAAGTAATTACTATCCTGTCTTCTACCCCAGGATGAGTTTTATCCTGAGGTCACCCAGAGACAATCACCACTAACTAAAATTGAAATTCGCTCCCTTTATAACGTCTCTAATGCTTTGTGATTGGTAAAGATATCTGCTGGGTACTTCCTCAGGCTTTACAAAAAAAAACAACCTGTCCATTGCTCTCGGCAAAACTAGAGAACACTCTGAGAGGTAAACTTCCACCAAGGACGCCACAATTTCTCTTCCATCACCTGCACGAACAGTTTAGTTCATGTTAGTGCCAACTGGAGAAATCTTAGTCACAAGTTAGTGCAGAACGTACACGATACAAGATACAAGATACTTTATTGTCCTCATTGTACAAGGAAATTCGTTTTTTGTCGGTGGCAAAAAAATAATACATACATACAAAAACAGAAACGTACAAGAAGTTCAACATTAATTAACTCAACCACATCGCTCAAGTTATGGAGTCAAAACAGAAAGACACAATAAGATAGGACACATTTAGCGCTACATCATAGGCAATTCAATTTAATAGAACGTGTACGCCGGCGTCATCACCAGTTTGACGTCATCACCAGTTTGACGTCATCAACTTCATGATGCGCAATAAAAAATTCTCTTTTTCGTTGTAAATCCAAAACGAGGTAATAGATAACCTCCGAAATGTAATGGATTGTTTTTCGGTTGAAAGCCTGACCTTGCACCACATTTCATCAGAATATCTGTTTTGAACTTTTTGAGGTAATTTGCCGAATAACTAACAAACGAACCGAGGGAAAAACATAACCTCCTTGGCAGAGATAATGAATATCATCACGGTCTCAGGTTGGTCGAGGCCACTACCCTGGCCTCTGGCCGAACATCCCCCTCTGTACCCATGGGAGGAGTATGGGTGTGGAAAACGGCTACGATTTGCTTGTACTCACTCCGCCATCATGTATCGAGCCCCGCAGCTCGACCTCCCTATCTATCCCACGGCACCATCTCATTATCAAGACCCACGGGATGTGGAGCGCAAGGCTTGATGGGAGAAGTAGGCGCAGGTATGAGACAAATCGTAGCTGTTTTCCACGACTTTATTCATCCCATGGGTACAGGACCTGCTAACTGGTCCGAGGCTAGATGGTAGTGGCCTAGACCAGCTCGAGACCTTGGTGACGGTGGTAAAGTATTTTTCAGTCCCTACAGCAATACCAACAGCAATAGCGCACTCTAACTCTGAGTGTGCAGGCTATTCATTCAGCAACTACACTAACATGCTGGTAAACCAGCCAGCTGATAGATCAAATATTCGAAATGGCAATGCGTTACAAATGAGAGGGAGCACAGAACGAAACACTGCCGCTTTAGGAAGCAGCAGAGCCTATTAGAGGATTGGCTAAGCATTCTAACTAATGAAAATGCTTAACAGATGAGAGCAATATTCGAATTTCGTTTAGTGGAAATGACCCCAGTCTCATGTCCACTGGATGAACCAAGCGCTGGGGACCGAGCCGCCACAGTAATTATTTCTAATGCCAGTGAGGTGGGAGAATGAAGGCTGTTGAAGTTGTTAGATGGGATTTGTAGTGGCAC
This sequence comes from Theodoxus fluviatilis, assembly GCA_034096865.1. NCBI lineage: Eukaryota > Metazoa > Mollusca > Gastropoda > Cycloneritida > Neritidae > Theodoxus > Theodoxus fluviatilis. The sequence goes on along the minus strand of JAWQFJ010028062.1, from coordinate 10,362 downwards.
AGAAGTGCGCTCGACTACAGACTGAGTGGATCTATCATTAAAAAATAATAATGGCTCCCTTTGTCTTCTCCTTGCAGTGAGTGCCAATGATTTTGACGTGGGCGAAAATGCCAGGGTGGAGTTTGCAGTGCAGAATAATCTCTTCACTATGAACACAACCAGCTCCGGCATAGCCGGCCGCTATACTGGCCTCCTGATTGTCAATGGGTACGTCTGCCTCAGTGGCTTATATTCTTGTCAGAGAGAGAGAGAGAGGAGAGAGAGAGAGAGAGAGAGAGAGAGAGAGAGAGAGAGAGAGAGAGAGAGAGAGAGAGAGAATATATATGGGAAGTAAGAAAAGAAGAAAAAGATGGACGGAAGAATGGTCGTACAGATGGACGGATGAATAGCTGGACAATCGGGGACACAGACACACACACACACACACACACACACACACACACACATATATATATACACACACATGTATACGCACACACACACACATACACACACACACACAGAGGGTGTGTAAGTATGAGTGGTGTGTATGTGTGTGTGTGCGTGTGTGTGTGTACATGTACAAGTATATGTGTGTGTGTGTGTGTGTGTGTGTGTGTGTCTGTCTGTCGTGTGGTGTGTTGCTCCTCTCGTCTCCTCTCTCTCTCTCTCTCTCTCTCTCTCTCTCTCTCTCTCTCTCTCTCTCTCTCTCTCCACACACACACACACACACACACACACACACACACACTCACTCACTCACTCACACACACACACACACACACACACACACACACACACACACACACACACACACACACACACACACACGAGATGTGATATATTGATATATTCAAACATACCGTCCGAGAGGTACACTATTGGCCAAACATCCAGAGGGTCATCGGACATCTGACATTGGTGTTGACCGTCTTTTTCCGTTCTCTTTAAAGGCCTCTAGACTACGACAGGCTGCCGAACCATAGATACGAGGTGATCGTCACTGCCAGGGACTTTGGCTCGGATCGAAAGACGGGGACAACCACAGTGACTGTGGAGATGGGGAACGTCAGTGATGAGCCCCCAGTCCTTCAAGGGTTGAACCAGATAGTCAAGTTCCGCCGCAACGCCAAAAACAATAGCATCGTGACGATGGTCCGTGCCATAGATCCTGATGGCGATGGGGTCACCTTCAGTTTTGCAGGTAGGTGCGGATGCACGTTGAATGCACGTGGGTTTTTGTTTTAGCCTCCGCCAAGAAGGCTAGGTTATCGGTCAATTTTTTGGGGTTGGTGGTTATTCTGTGTGCGAAAGAACTCAACATTTTCTCTACGGATTCTGATGAAAGTTGCTGCAAGGTCGGGGTTTCACTCAAGGAACAATTCTGTAAATTTCAGAGGTTATCTGTTGTCTCCTTTTGAATTTACAACCGTAAAGAGAATGTATTGCAGGGCCGTAGCTGCAAGCCGGCGTTTGCGTTCTACACTCATAGACTGCTAGCGGGCGCTAAAAGAAACTATACTTTGTCTATTCAATCGCTGTAAAGCGTTATATACTGACGTTCACAATTTGAGCGGAACAACGTCTTAAATTATGCAGGCCGCACCCCAGGTGTACTCCCATGAACCACTAGCAGCGTTAAAACCGTCATATAGCTTGAGACCCTGCTAGCAGAACACTGTGCCTGAATTATGCCGTGTCGTGTTGCGCCTTCTCCCTGTGGCTGCCTTGGCGGAGGTTTGCGCTCTCTTAGTGTTCTCTAGTTGTTAGTGACTTTCCACATGAGACGTATGTATTGCATCCCAGCAGAGGAATGTCATAGTTTGTACAGTGCACGAGAGTTTAGGGCCAATTCATAATACAGAGCCGGACACCCTACGCGAGACTGACGGATTGATCAAGCGGCCCAGTGAACAGGAGGTAAGTGTAAAGCTTTTGAGACCCATACATGGGTGATAGGCCGCTATATAAAACCACACCTTTAGCTTTACAGACGGGGAAAAATTAGAACCTCTGACAGGAATCGAAACCCGACTTTATGTTATGTTGCACGTTCGCGTGCTCAGTCCACTGACCTACAAAGTTTTTTAATAAGTATATATAGGAGTTTCAAGTTTTTCTCGGCGCATAGGCGTTAATCGCTATTTTCGAAGTGTCTGACGTCTCAGAATGAAAATCTAGTCCCTCCAGGTTTACTGGAGGTCCTACAGACTTTATCTGTCTGTCTGTCTGTCTGTCTGTCTGTCTGTCTGTCTGTCTGTCTGTCTGTCTGTCTGTCTGTCTGTCTGTCTGTCTGTCTGTCTGTCTGTCTGTCTGTCTGTCTGTCTGTCTGTCTGTCTGTCTGTCTGTCTGTGTTTGTGTCTGTCTGTCTGTCCCGACTTAACGGCTGATATCTCAAAAACTACTGGACGGATTTTTCCTTGACATTTTGCACACTTACTAGAAGTTAGGTCTGATTGAATGTATCAAATTTTCTGAATCGAGGCTTGAAAAGAAAGTGGTTTTTTAACGTCGTAAACTCGAAAGCACCTCCCTAAATAGTCAATTGATGGGATTGCGAAATGGAAAATGTGTGACGTCATCAATAACGTGACGAGATTTTATCTGTATGTCTGCCTCTCTGTCCCGACTTAACGGCTGATTTATAAAAAAACTACTGGACGGATTTCCTTGACATTTTGCACACTTACTGGAAGTTAGATCCGATTGAATGTATCAAATTTTCTGAATCGAGGTTTGAAAAGAAAGTGGTTTTTTAACGTCGTAAACTCGAAAACCTCCCCCCTCAAAATCAGTTGACGGAATGGCCAACTCGAGATCAAACAGAGTTATCTTTTCCTACTAAGTAGTTGTATTATATTTAACTCTTTTTTGTTTCAACTGTGCAGTGTGCGAGTGTTGGAATGCTTTGTATGAATGTAGACTTTTCATTGTAAACGCCATGAGCTTGCCTAATAGGGAAGGTATGGGCGTATAAGTAGTCTGTATTATTATTATTATTATTATTATTATTATTATTATTATTATTATTATTATTATTATTATTATTATTATTATTATTATTATTGTGCGTGAATGAGTATGAATGCACATGTCTGGGGTGAACATCTATAATACACCTTCTCCTCTGTATGACTGTGTGAGTGTTAATTCAGCATCTATGACATGCCAAAGCAAAACAAAACATGTCATAATAGGAGCTTCCTGAACCTATCCATCAGGTTAAAAAGATATGGTCGATTGGTTCCTGGGCCGATAGCTTGCAAGGGGGTTTAGGGAAAAGAACGTTATAAATGCTTTACAAACACTCCGTCATATCAATTCTCTAATGGCTCAGCTGGTAGAGCGTTGGACTCTTGGTCATGCATGACCAGGTTCAATTCTGCGCTGAAACTTTTTTTCTCTCTCTTTTTTCGAGAGGTTGTGGGTTCGAACCCGACCTGGTTTTTTGTGTTTTTGTGTGTGTGTGTTTTTCCCCCCCTCTTTTCTCGAGAGGTTGCGGGTTCGAACCCGATCTTTTTTTTCTTCTTTTTTTAATATGCCAAAACCTGGAGGTTCAGCGCCAGTGGTTTCTATTTATGTGTAAACTCAAGGACGGCTACAACAGTCTTTTCATTGCAGCAATTGTAAAGATGGGTAGGGTTAAAAAAAATGGGAAGAATATCTTTGTACCCCATTGTTCTGCAGAAATTATTAGCAGAGCGTCTTTTGCTACAAATGTGATGTATTATTTTCAAAAACTGAAAAGAATTAAAGATGGGAACAATGTTATTTTTCTCTCTCTTCCCAGACATCACAGTCAACGTTCGGTGAAACATAATTTTCAAATATGTTATGCCTGGTGTTAAAATCTTGGTTTGAGAAATAGGGGCTGTACTGCATGTAGTTTGATCTGGGGGGATTTGTAGTATCACAATCAAGCATCAAGAGTGACAGTCCCAATTCTCTCACTGTTGCAGATCAGTCGGCTGTGACCAACATGTTCACCATTAACCCTCAGTCAGGCCTGGTGAGGTTGACTGGAACGCTTCCCCAGGACGACCAGACTTTGATCCTCACCGTGGTCGCCACAGACGATGGCTCCTGTTGCTCAGCAACACCCAGACCTTTGATGTCCTCCAACGACACCCTGACAATCCAGATCGTCCGCACCTACGACAGCGCGCCCGTGTTCAGGAATTGCGGCCAATACGAAGGCATGACCATTGAGGAAAACAAGTCCGTAGGAACCTCGGTGCTCAATGTAAGATTCGAACGCGGATAGACAGGTTGTGGACTGACTTGAAGACACGAAAATACAAAGATACAAAGTTGGACGGACAAACAAAGAAGGCAGGCAGACACGCACGCACGCACGCACGCACGCACGCACACACGCACGCACTCACAGACACACATACACACACATGCATTGCACACACTCACACACGCACACTCATACATGCATACACACACATACATGCATTGCGCACACATGCAAGCGCGCACACACACACATACACATATGCATTGCACACATGCATGCACGTACACACATATATGCACGCACATGCACATGTTCACACACGCGCACACATACACACATACCACACACACACACACACACACTCACGGTGACATAGACACACACACATGCACCATGCACGCACTCAGACACACCCACAGACACACACACGTGCACGCATACTGACGCACGCACACACATATGCACACACATGCACACACGAGCATACACACATACACAATCACGCACGCACGCACACATGCACACACACACATGCACACACAAGAATGCACACACACAAGCATGCACACACGCACACAAACACACACATGCACACACACAAGCATGCACACACACACACAAACACACACACACATGCACACACACGCACACAAACACACACATGCACACACAAGCATGCACACTCACACACACACACACACACACACACACACAGATGGACAGACAAGACGCAAAGAAGGATGACGAGACTGAGAGAGAGGATGTAAATGTGGATGCAAAGATGGAAACGGACACACATGTGGCCAGACATAATGGACATACTGACCAACAGATCACTTCTCAGACCACCAGCCTTGCAGAACCACCGACTAAATTGCAGACCGTCGTTGTAGAGAGACAGATGGATGGATGGATGGAAAGGAGAATGGATTGGCTGACTGACTGACTGACTGACTGACTGACTGACTGACTGACTGACTGACTGACTGACTGACTGACTGACTGACTGACTGATTGGCTGGCTGGCTGACTGACCACCCAAATCGACCGACCGACTGACTGATGGATGGAACATTGATGGATCAATCGATGAATTGGCGGGTGTGTGGATAGGCGGGCAGATGAATGGATGGATGA
>JAWQFJ010028051.1:10000-22421 GCA_034096865.1 Theodoxus fluviatilis | reverse complement strand
GATCAGTTCATTTGTTTTTGGGGAGGTTGCGCGTTTGCGGGGGTTTGGGTGTTCCAAACTTTTTTTTAAAGACCCCCGGGAAGGAAGGGGATTTTAAGGCGCCCCAATATACATACCCGTTTGCAAGCAGATTTTGCTCTCGATCCGGCACCGGATCGGCAGCAAAAATACGCTTGACATCCACACGCAACGATTACACCGAGACCGCGCAATCGAGCGATTTTCACTTACGTGAAGCGAGGTCAGAATTTAGAGTTACGGCCCTTTTCAGAGCCATGGCAACAACGCTTCCACGTGTAGTCTATGCGTGAGACCTGCCTGTCGGATTTTAAAATATAGGAGCTTTCCCGACCTACTGATGCATTCAACATACAGCTTTGAGAAATTAATGCTGTTCATGGCTTACATTTTCTTTGGATGGGGTTTCTAGTATCCCGAAATACAGCGTTTTCTGTGCAAACATGCACGCAACGAAGCGGTGGTGCAGATTCTTTGCCGCGTACGTATATCTGCGTTGACCTGCATTCGATGTGTAAAAAGTTGAAACTTTCCCGACCTACTGATGCATTCAGCATACAGCCTTGATAAATTAATGCTGTTCATGGCTTAGTTCGGACCCGGAAAATCCTGTTTCTTCGCAGAAAACGCCGTTGTCGTGCTCGGAGAAAAAAAAATGGCCGCCGTAATATTATTTACACGCGTTTAGGCTCTATCGGACCTCGGAGGTGCGATAACTTTATACGCGAAAATTCGTATAGGATAGGCTAACCTATTCGAATTTTCGCGTTTATAAACGCGATTAGTCCACTAAACGGACCGACGTGCATACAGGCCTTGGACGCCTAAGCAAGCCGAAGAATTCTATTCTATTCTATTCTATTCACCCTCCTTCAAAAATCTCCTCGCAAATGACGTCACATTATTCGACGTCAAATGATAACGTCACAGATTTTGCAAAATGGAGTCTGTTGAATCGTTTTCATTGAAACACCAAAATGTAAAAAAGTCACTTTCTTTTCAAACCTCGATTCTGAAAATTTGATAATATTGAATGGGACCTAACTTCCAGTCAGTGTGCAAAATCTCAAGGAAATCCGTCCAGTAGTTTTTGAGATATAGGCCGTGGAGACGGGACAGACACACAGACACACACACAGACAGACTAATAAAGTCTGTAGGACCTCCAGTAAACCTGGAGGGATAAAGTCTGTAGGACCTCCAGTAAACCTGGAGGGAAAATGTTACTTTCCCGTGTTGAGAGAGTCACCCTATGTAAAGAGAACAATTCAGGTCATTCGCCGGAAACCATGTCACTTAAAAAAAGCACTGATGTCATAGCAGCAGTTGTGGAAAAAAAGTCTTCTGAGCCACATAATTCTTACGTGCATACCTATTTATAGGAACATAAACCAAAGGAAAGTTACAGTGTCACGAGCAGCAAAGCGTGTCTGAAGGCCAGCAATTTCATTCTAAACTCATTAATCATTGCACTTTTTTCTTCACCTTAAGGAAACGAATTAAGAAGAAAAGTTGTTCTCACCGAAAACAAATGCCACCGTCACTAATGGGACTCCCACGCGGCCCTGGCATGGAGAGAATGTCCCACGGCCGCCATCTTGCCTCGCCCCAGGTCGGACTTCCAGCAGCGTGCTGGTGCCCTCGGCTGGCGAGTCCTTGCTGCGTCTCTCTGAAGGAAGGACTCTTCCTCGACAGCCACAGCGTCCTCGAGGCAAGAACAGAGCGGGTCCTTCTTTCCAAGAGGCACAGCAAAGCCCGACTTGCGTCAGTTGTGGATTCCATGGAAAGATAGTAGCTTCGTCATTAATTTGGCGTCAGCCTGTCAGTATCGTCGATCACAACATCCCCAATGGATCCATGATCTGACCTTGAGCAGGAGGATGGTGCCTCTACCTTCCAGGGCTGAAATGAAAAAAAAATGGAGGCACATCTACTTCAGTCAATGAACAAGAACTTACAAGAAGTCATCGACGACCACCAGTCACACTGTACAGCTGTAGTGTCCCAGCAGTCTTCCTCCTCTTCATAACAAACGGCGCACGACCATAATGCTTCCCAAAAGACTGATGCCATGTGCATGACAAGCGCTATTCAATGCACTGCTTCCAAACGATATGCCTCCTTTACAAGGCGGGCATCACACATGCATAGTGTCCTGACAACCTGCTTATGTTTCATGACAGGCGACATACGACATACGTGTACACAACTGTCTTGCTTTCCATGACACATTTGTCACAGAGACCAACATGAGCGCAGAGTATCATGCAATCTATGGAGGCTTTATACTTTTTGTCACATCTCAGCGCGAGTTACGCGCATTGCGGGCGTTGTTTCAGTGACCTTGACATGCCGCCAGCCGGCCCTTGGGTCAAGGCCACTTGAGATGGCTGAGCCAAGTGGCAAAGTTAGGCCACTTACCTCTCTGCCTTGCCCCTGTGAACTGTGGAAGTCCCTTACGAAAGCTGCCTCTGTGGTATTTTCTCGTTACCGTGAATGCTATAGCATCTGGCTGTGGTAAAACGCGTATTGGGATTCTCTGTGGCCGTGAAGACCAGCCTGACATTCACAAACCGCGTGTTGCATAAGGCGAGTCTGACCCATTTTCCCTGACCTCTGTCCCAGAATGAGCCAGAGCGCCCTGGAGCTCCCCTTACACAACACGCGGAAGGGACTCCACCATCCCGCTTTGTAAGAAAAAAAGACACGGAAAGGGGAGTCTTCAGCTGCCCGCTCTCCATCCAGCACCTGTGATACGAGGAGTGAGTGGTGGCACATCGCCCACTACGGCTGATACGCCGTAGAGCCTTTTCCATCCATCCTGCGGCAGGCGTGCGTTCAAGATGGACGCCACGGAGCGGCACGAGAGCGAGGCGTGCACAAATCAGTCGCTTACGGAGCCCGGAGTCAGCGTGCGAGAATGGCGGACCGCGATCGACGCACGGTCATCCTGAATGACCAGCATTGGATCACGTGAAGTTATGTCCATATCTTGAACGCGCGCCATGTGCGGGAGTTGAAACATATCAGAGAATGTACGTCTGCTTTGGCGCGAAATGTTTCATGTGAAATACTGACTACAAGCCATGTCATTCCCTGTCATCATAGCTGCATAGGGTCCATCTTGAAACGAACTCCCCCCTCGTCACGTCCGCGTTCCCTCGAGCTTGTTCCATGTAAGTATGTTGTTGAGAAAACACATTTTTGAACCACTCGTCTTATCGAGTAATCTCTGGAGGTTGATGTCTCTCTCCTAACTCTGCTTCCCCAACGCACCGATAAAATACGCGATTACATGTACTGTCGGAATTCGAAGAAGTAGGATGAAGATGAACTTCGTGACTAGGAGAGATAGAGAGATCAAATAGAAGAGAGAGATCGAGATCATATAGAAGAGAGAGAGAGAGAGAGATCAAATAGAAGAGAGAGATCATATAGAAGAGAGAGAGAGAGAGAGAGAGAGAGCACGAGAGAGAGAGAGCACGAGAGAGAGAGAGAGAGAGAGAGAGAGAGCACGAGAGAGGGAGAGAGAGAGAGAGAGAGAGAGAGAGCAGAGAGATAGAGAGAGAGAGAGCACGAGAGAGAGAGAGAGAGAGAGAGAGAGAGAACATAATTTAATCAACTAATTTAATTTAGTTGAGTTGAGCTGAGCTGAACTTAATTTAACTGAATTCAGTGAGTTAATTTGAATTTATTTGCATAAAACTCAATTAACTGAGTAGAACTAAATTCATTTGAGTTGAATTAAGTTGAACTGAATGGGACTGGACTGAATTCAATTCAATAAATCAAAGAAGTTGTAAGAATTTGAGTTATGTAGGGACAATAAATGAGAAAAAACCATCTATCTTACAAAAAAGCAAACTTTCCAAACAAAACGAAGTTACAAAATGGCGTTAAAATACGAATCGTAAAACATCATTAAGGACCGTCACGGGCTAGTTATGATACCTCGACTTCACAAAAATCAATGATGAAAATGTGAACCATGTAATATCAAAACACGATGACAGTGGTACTTTGCAATGTCACGTTTCTCTGTCTGTATGTGTGTGTGTGTGTGTGTGTGTGTGTGTGTGTGTGTGTGTGTGTGTGTGTGTGTGTGTGCGTGTGTGTGTGTGTGTGAGAGAGAGATAGATAGATAGATAGAGAGAGAGAGATAGAGAGAACAACAAATTAGTTTGTTCAAAGGCCGACAGCCCATCGATATACAGAGAAGAATGAGAGAGAAGAAATTGATTGAAAACACACAGAGAGAGAGAGAGAGAGAGAGAAGATGAGAAGAAGAGACGAGAGAGGGAGAAGATGCGGAGAGAGAGAGGAGAGGTCCCATGTGGATGGGGGGTTAGAGTAGAATATCGAACAAGTATAAATCATAAGGCGGACAGCCATCAATAGTACAAGAGACGAGAGAGTTAAAAGAGAGATTGAAGAGCAGAGAGAGGATGCGAGTGGTATGAAACTAAACACGAAGGAGTTTATTAAAAGGCCGATAGCCCATCGAGATACAGAGAACAGAAAGAGAGAGAGAGAGAGAGAGAGAGAAGACGAGTCACGATGATCTACCTGAGAGAGCGAGAGATAGAGAGAGAGAGAGAGAGAGAGCAGAGCGAGATCGAGCGAGAGAGAGAGAGAGAGAGAGAGAGAGAGGGGGGGGGGGAGGGGAGGAAGCGGGCTGCGAATGGGATGTGGTCACCTTGGAGTGGGGGTGGAAGAGAGCGGAAGCAAGTCAGAGTGAAACAAACATGAGGACAGGTCGGGGTCAGTTGCGGTCAGTGACGGCTGGACATCTATGGGCGGTCTAGGGGAAATGCAGCTCTAAGTTGTTGACGAAGGGGTGATGACGTGCCGATGGAGAAACGATAGCGACGATACAGAGACGATAATGCACGGACAAAGTGACGGAGCCACAGCAAGGGGAGATCAATCTTCCACTAATGGGAGATAACTCGCTTCGCAGCCCGGCAATTCACCCACGCAATGAGGGCCAGCCCGCGCCGAGAAGTGCGTCCACAGCAGTGGCGATGCGGGACACGGAAGGCATGGGCAGAGTGTGTGAAGAGGCAGGGGGGGGGGGGGGGGGGCAGGAAAACGTGGATCATGTGAGAGAGAGAGAGAGAGAGAGAGAGAGAGAGAGAGAGAGAGAGAGACAGAGAGAGAGAGAGAGAGAGAGACAGAGAGAGAGAGAGAGAGACAGACAGAGACAGAGAGAGAGAGATAGAGACAGACAGACAGACAGACAGACAGACAGACAGACAGACAGACAGACAGACAGACAGACAGACAGACAGACAGACAGACAGACAGAGCGAGACAGAGAGACTGAGGCAGAGAGACAGACAGAGAGACAGACAGAGCGAGACAGACAGAGACAGAGAGACAGACAGAGACAGACAGAGACAGACAGACAGAAAGAGAAACAGACAGACAGAAAGAGAGACAGAGAAAGAAAAACAGACAGACAGACAGAGAAAAAGAGAGACAGGCAGAGAGAGATAAAGAGAGAGATAAAGAGAGGGATAAAGAGACAGAGCGAGACAGAGAGACGCACAGACAGAAAGAGAGACAAAGAAAGAAAGAGAGAGACAGACAGACAGACAGACAGACAGACAGACAGACAGACAGAGAGAGAGAGAGAGAGAGAGAGAGAGAGAGAGAGAGAGAGAGAGAGAGAGAGAGAGAGAGAGAGAGAGAGAGAGAGGGGAAAGCAGCAAAGATGAAGGAAATGAAAGAGGTAACACATATGGAACGAAGAAGCGATGCTGTATGTGAGTTTGATAAATCTTTTGCTGCACTCCAAACTGTCTAGAATTATTGTTGTGTTTCAAGGATTTGGTTCTTGAAGGAAGTCTGCAAACACTTTCCAAGGCGTCGTGCCTCATCGCGTAATGATAAAATACATGTACAGTGTGTCTTCCACATGTACATCAGGAGGGGCAGGAGAATGAGAAGAGGCAGGAATCGTCTAGGTGTTGAAATATTTCAATAAGAAAGTGAGTGTTATGTAACATGACGTTTGCTACATACATGTATACGCGCATTCCTGTAGTTGTCCATTTAATTTGCCTGTTTTGTCAACTCTAAGAAGAAAAAGAAGGAAAAAAAACTGCAATGGCCTCCTCGGCGATGGAGATAGTAACAATAGTGGTAGTTATGGTGGTGATGACAGTAGTAGTGGTGGTTGTGGTGGTAGTAATGGTAGTGGTAGTTATGGCGGTGATGACAGTAGTAGTGATGGTTGTGGTGGTAGTAATGGTAGTGGTAGTTATGGCGGTGGTGACAGTAGGAGTGGTGGTTGTGGTGGTAGTAATGGTAGTGGTAGTTATGGCGGTGATGGTAGTAATAGTGATGGTTGTGGTGGTAGTAATGGTAGTGGTAGTTATGGCGGTGATGACAGTAGTAGTGGTGGTTGTGGTGGTAGTAATGGTAGTGGTGGTTATGGTGGTGATGGTAGTAATAGTGATGGTAGTGGTGATAGTAATGGTAGTGGTGGCTATGGTGGTGATGGTAGTAATAGTGATGGTAGTGGTGCTATTAATGGTAGTGGTGGTTATGGTGGTGATGGTAGTAATAGTGATGGTTGTGGTGGTAGTAATGGTAGTGGTGGTTATGGTGGTGATGGTAGTAATAGTGATGGTAGTGGTGGTAGTAATGGTAGTGGTGGTTATGGTGGTGATGGTAGTAATAGTGATGGTAGTGGTGGTAGTAATGGTACTGATCACACGTCATACATGTGTATTGCATTCCTTTCCCAATTCTATGTTGTCCACTAACTGGCCCACGCCAGGGTGCAAAGTTCGCCATCTCCAGTTATGAATGTCACTGCGCGTGTCAACACAGGGGACACCGCGTCCACAGCCCAGGGTGACGAGGTGGACCGTGATAACAGGAAGCCGTGGCGTGGCTTGGCCCCGGGATTTCCTCCCCACGTGTCGCAGCTTCGCTACCTGCGCCTTTCCCGTCCCCTCCATTCCATCATCCGGGTACCGAGCGGCGGTTGCCAGGCAACGAAGGCGGGCGGTGGAAGCCGTGGAGGCCATTGTGGGACCTCTGTGGAGAGAGGGGGCCGGTGGCTGGGGACGCAGCTATGAGCGACTCGGGCATCGCCAGTACGGGTGCGTGAGGCACTGCTGTGGACTGAGAGGGAGGGAGGGATGGAGGGTGAGGGAAGGCAGAGATCTATGGGGTAAAAGGCCTGGGTGAAGAGCGGTTCAGGGGACGCAGGCAGAAAGAAGGGGACACCGTCACTAATGGGACTCCCACGCTGCCCTGGCATGGAGAGAATGTCCCACAGCCGCCATCTTGCCTCGCCCCAGGTCGGACTTCCAGCAGCGTGCTGGTGCCCTCGGCTGGCGAGTCCTTGCTGCGTCTCTCTGAAGGAAGGACTCTTCCTCGACAGCCACAGCCCTCTCGAGGCAAGAACAGAGCGGTTCCTTGCTGCGTCTCTCTGAAGGAAGGACTCTTCCTCGACAGCCACAGCCCCCTCGAGGCAAGAACAGAGCGGTTCCTTGCTGCGTCTCTCTTCTTCGACAGCCACAGTCCCCTCGAGGCAAGAACAGAGCGGTTCCTTGCTGCGTCTCTCTGAAGGAAGGACTCTTCCTCGACAGCCACAGCCCCCTCGAGGCAAGAACAGAGCGGTTCCTTGCTGCGTCTCTCTGAAGGAAGGACTCTTCCTCGACAGCCACAGCCCCCTCGAGGCAAGAACAGAGCGGTTCCTTGCTGCGTCTCTCTGAAGGAAGGACTCTTCCTCGACAGCCACAGCCCCCTCGAGGCAAGAACAGAGCGGGTCCTTCTTTTCAAGAGGCACAGCAAAGCCCGTCTTGCGTCAGTTGTTGTGGATTCCATGGAAAGACAGTAGCTTCGGCCATGATTTATTCGCACCACTGGCGAGAGCGTCAGCAGAGTTTGAGATCTTTTTCCTTGATGAAATTATCGATGTTATTCTTCGAATACACCAAAATATCAAAGATCAGTCTTCAAAAGCAGTTCCGAACATTTTATTTACAAGATACAGGCAGGATTAATGGTATGGATGTGTCAGTGACACGAATGTTCATCAAAACAGAATCTCAATATCAAAGCCATTTCAACATCAGTTAATGTGCATCACGACCTCTTGTCAATGCAGACACAATCACAAGGGGGAAAAAGGCAGTTACAGTTCATGATACATTTTATCATCAACATCAAATTGGGTCTTCGACATGTGTGGGCGTCTTAAGCATTTCTCATGATCCATTCGAACACGCTTTTTTAAATTCCATAAGTTTGCTTGTACATTTTCGAAAGCGACGAAATACAATTTGTTTGATGATTTTTCAGTTCACTCCAGTTTGCTAAACAACTTTCAGCTTACTTTTGAGTATCCGGAGAGATTGAATGAAACTACTAATAATTAGACCTAGAAAGTTCAAGCAATATCTGTCTCGCTCAATACATCTTTACGATTCACAATTTTTATTGTCCAAACACATGGTCATTTTTCCTAACGAAATACAGCTTCAGATAATTAAGAACAATGGAAACAAAAATTACATGATTGTGTCAGCAGAAAAGAGTAAAGGAAAAAAAGTCAATGCTCAAGGGAGTTCCCTATGTATAGTAAAGTGAGTGTAATAATAACAGAATGAGGTGCCGGGGTCGGTCGAAATACTGCTAGACAAATAAAGAAGCGTGGACAGCAACCGACATGTATTCTTTCTTGAGCATAGATGGCCCTGAAAATAATAACATTTCTGTGCAACTACCGGAATTATTTATACACGCTACCGTTTGTTTATAGCAGCAGGGAACCAATAAACATATAATATTCTCACCCCATCGTCTCCCTCCACCCACCCCACCCCCAACCCCACCCCCAACCCCAGCCCTCTTTCCGTCCCCGTTATCATGACCAGTTTCTATTTCTCTCCACACCTCGCGCACTGCGAGTCCCATTCAGACTGCACTATCTATTGGTCGTACAGACTATGGCATAGGACGCTAGTGAAATCGTGCAGCTCTGCTCTTGATGGAGACGAAACGTCGATTCGAGTCTGATACTTGGAAAAAGGACCAAAGTGAATGTCAGGAATCTGCTAAAATGTCATAGATTTTTCGCTCAATAATTTGTCATCTATGTATGGCTCCGGCCTCTGCCAATTTGTTATTGCAGCATCAAAAAACAATCTCTCTGTAGATGTTTGCCTTGTCACTCTTGTCAGGCATGTCTTCCAGGCAAACAGACAATACGCCATGACTGACAAAACAGGTGAAGCATAGATCTAGAATGAAATTGTGTTGTCTTCATGGAAGGTCTTCACATTTCGTAGATGGCAAAGACTTTGGTTGCCTTTCTTCTGCAGTTGTTTGGTTCGATCTTTCCATGTCAAGCAGTCGTCAAATAAAATTTCAAGGTATCTGTGTATTCTGACACGCTTGAAGGTTTCTGCTTCGATCACAAGTGGAGGCAGGGTGCTCGTGGTCTGTCTAAAATCAACGATCATTTCTTTCGTCTTTAGGGGATTCAGTTCTAGGTAGTTTTGGTCCAACCAAGATACAAAATATTTCACTTCTTGTAAGTGTGTTGCGATCTGATTTTTCAACCATTTCCTACAAGAGCCTTATCTTTTGCATTTTTCAAAAGTCGGTCACCGCTGCTGTTGACTATCGGTGTGCAGTCAGAAGCAAACTGAGACAAAAAATGCCGAAGATCCGCAACGTTTGGGTGCGCCCGTGCTGGTGCCTTGGGTGCGCCCGTGCTGGTGCCTTGGGTGCGCCCGTGCTGGTGCCAGTGACTGAAGGCATGACTCTGTTGACACGAACACTCTCTGACCGACTTGTGAGGAAGCTGCCTATCATACGACCTGCCAAGCAGGCGTCGATATGATGAACTATTTTCGTACCCGATGCACAGTAAGTTTTCCTCTGTGGTATTCAGACCAGCATGACAGGGAATTATCATCCTTGGCAGTTTTCCTCTGTGGTATTCAGACCAGCATGACAGGGAATTATCATCCTTGGCAGTTTTCCTCTGTGGTATTCAGACCAGCATGACAGGGAATTATCATCCTTGGCAGTTTTCCTCTGTGGTATTCAGACCAGCATGACAGGGAATTATCATCCTTGGCCTTTGCCATCGATCTGCCGTCTTAGTCGGAAATGTCAAGTGGAAACACCACGATTTGTCGGAATAGGGAAAAAAACCTTACCGTAATTAGTATACCTGTCAACGTCATTTCGCAGGTTCACTACATGTACTGTGCAAAACTGCAATCGTCATGACAACCTGTTCCTGGGATGGCCAACCGCAGTCACTAGCACTCCAAACCAGTTTTGATCTGCTGACGAGCTGTTCATAGTACACACTTAGGGCGTTCTGGTTCATTTCTGAGCTAGGTGATTATGAAACTCATTAACACGTAATTTATATTTTAACCTGATTTTAAGACATGACCCCATCCATGCGCAGTGTGCATGCGTACGACATTATACATGACGGTTGAAGTTCGATCTTCTGTCGTCTGCGCGACTTGTGGAGGTCACCGCAACTGTGCGGGGAGACTAAAAAAAAGCGTGTCGTCATTTTTGCTTTATGAGAGCAGTGCGAGCGCTCCATGTTATTAACCCCGGGGTCACTGGAACGCCCTAAATCAGCGGCAGCGACACAGGCACACGCGCGGCTGCACTTTGAATGGGTCATTCCTCACCAAGTAAAGGCAGTGCATGCTGCACGTGCTGACTCCGGAACGCAACACTGCTGCAGTATTTGTGCCTTCGAAGCAGTGTAAATTCTCAGCCACTGATGCCTCCATGCATGTTCTGACAGTCTGAGCCAATATAGAAAGAGCTTTCACCTCCTTGCCATAAAACATCCTGCACCAGTTAGGCCTGGCGACCCTTCCCCGTACCCAGGGCTACCTTTCCCGTGACATCGGCACATTCATTCCGTGAATCTAAATAGGATTACACTTGTGATGGTTACAAAACCGCCTCAACCAGCCCGTCTGATTGCCTGGCTCTCTGCGTCTGTTTATCTGTCTGTTTGATAGCCTGCTCACTCTCTCTGTCCTAATTCTCACTTTCCCCCTCGTCAGATATATCGCTGCCTATCATCTTCTCTCCAATCGTATCTTCCTAGATTAGCACTAAACCAATTCCTAGTCATTTGAAGTCGCCGACAGGTATTCCAGTCGTGCCAGTAATGCCCGGCACGCCAGCTATGCCGCCCCACGGGCAGGGCCGGGGGGGGAGGGGCGAGGGGAGCACTGTAGGGGGGTGGGGGGTGGGGGTGGGATGGGACAAAGGTTTAGAGATAAGTGCTGTCCTGATGGGACTCGATCACTGACATACGATCATCGCCTGCCTCGTCCGCGCCTCTCCGTGGGCCGAGCACCCCTCCCCCCACCCCCCTTTCCTGTGCATTCTTCCTGCCCCTACCCCACTAACGTCCCCGCCTCCACCCTCATACAGCTCCCTCCCACCCATCACCAGCCCTGCACCACGAGGTGCGCTGTGGGGGCGGGAAAAGTATTCTGAAGAAGATAGGTCGGTTGTGATATCCTGACTGAAGGGGGAGAGAGAGAGAGAGAGAGAGAGAGAGAGAGAGAGAGAGAGAGAGAGAGAGAGAGAGAATATTAATTGATTAATGAGATGAAGAGATGGGGAGTCAATGATAGACGACTTGCTTGTTGTCGCCTTCGCCGGTTTCGTCATGGATGTCGAAAGAGGAAACTTTTCGTGAAATGATGTGGAACACCAAGGTGACATGACTGGTTTCTCTGGAGACACACGTAGTGGCCCTCCAGATTACATGGAATGAAGAGGAAAACCATTGTTAATCCCAATGGCAAAGCCTGGAGTAGAGTGCTCGTGTGTGGTGACAGAGGACGTACAAGTCCAGGGGAACATCTACTTAAAACAGCATGAGGACAAAGGGGTGCACACACACACACACACACACACACGTACACACACAAACACACATATACACACATACATACACACACATATACGCACACATACACATATGCACACATACACACATACACATATATAAACACACATACACACAAACACACATATACACACATACACACACACATATACGCACACATACACATATGCACACATACACACATACACATATATAAACACACATACACACGCACACACATACACATACACACACATACACACACATACACACACATACACATAAACAAACATATACACACATACACACGCGCGGACGGACAGTCAGTCGGACTGACAGAAGAACAGAAGGGCGGCCGGACGGACGGACAGACAGAGAGGCAGAGGGATGGGCGGACAGAAAAAAATAGTATCAACCTGAGTAAATGAGAGAGTTTTCATAAATGACAACACAAACCTATGTGATTTGCTTCGCTATGCATTTGGACGA
>JAWQFJ010028051.1:0-7500 GCA_034096865.1 Theodoxus fluviatilis | reverse complement strand
GATAGATAGATAGATAGATAGATAGATAGATAGATAGATAGATAGATAGATAGATAGATAGATAGATAGATAGATAGATAGATAGATAGATAGATAGATAGATAGATAGATAGATAGATAGATAGATAGATAGATAGATAGATAGATAGATAGATAGATAGATAGATAGATAGATAGATAGATAGATAGATAGATAGATAGATAGATAGATAGATAGATAGATAGATAGATAGATAGATAGATAGATAGATAGATAGATAGATAGATAGATAGATAGATAGATAGATAGATAGATAGATAGATAGATAGATAGATAGATAGATAGATAGATAGATAGATAGATAGATAGATAGATAGATAGATAGATAGATAGATAGATAGATAGATAGATAGATAGATAGATAGATAGATAGATAGATAGATAGATAGATAGATAGATAGATAGAGAGATGGATAGAGAACGAACGAACGAATGGTTTATTTTTGTTAGGCCACCGGCCCATCACAACACAATTACACATAATATGCCTCTTCGGCCATAGCAATAGAAACAGCTTCTTTTCTTCTTTTGAATGCATAATATAAATACGTTGCAACCGCTCGTACTGCCTTAGGCTCCTCCAGCGACAGGAGTACCTTAACATCAAAGGCATATGTATTCGTCATCAACTTGCATATATACATTCGTCTGAGATCTTCATAGGCAGGACATTCAAGTAACAAATGCTGTTCATTTTCGTCTGTTTCATAGCATGATGGACATAAGTAAGCATTATCAGCTCGCTCCGTAGAAAATCTGTATTTATGCGTGAACAGATCGCTGAATCCCATCCTAAAAATAACATAAACATCTCGAAAAACTTTTTTATCTAATATATACAAATATTTTTCTCTATTCAATTCTGTCTTAAAGGATCTGTACAGTTCATATCTACCACTCGCTGATATTGAAACTGTCCATACATTCATGTACTCAGTGATAAGGCGCTTTCTGAACTCGAGCAAGAACTCTGTCTCATTCCGCACATTCTGATTACGCCATACATCAGCAAAATCATATCTATACAATACTTCTTTAATTTTGTCAACCCAGTTTCCATTATTTCCCGAGATGAGCATCATCTTGTAAACTTTGTTAGGGTATCTAGTTGCCTCCATCTTAAGTACACGCAACAGACTAATAGCCGGAAAGGCATTGAGGGATAAAGGGGTAAGTAGATGCAAAGAAGTATAAGTGTAAAAAATAAAAAAATAAAGAACAAAAAAAAACAAAAAACAAGAAAAAAAAAAAACAAAAAGCAAAACAACCCCACAAAACAAAACCCAATCAAAAAAAAAAAACACAAACAAAACAGTCTACAAACATAAAATACAAAAAGGGATAAACAGCACACACCAACAACAACACACAAAAAACAGAAACAAAAACAGCAACACACACAACCCGACACAAAAAACACCCAACAAACGCAGAAAACAAAAACAAGAAAAAAAACAAAGAAAACTTCACAAAAACAACAAATTCACACCAACAAAAACAAAACACAAAAGCAAACCCAACACAATCCAAAAAACACCAAACAACAACAAACAACACACACGTCACCAAACACACAAACAACAGGACACACACCCAAAGAACACCTACACGAAACAAATCACAAACAAAACAACACAACGAACACACAACCAAAAACCACCCACACACAAAACAACAAACAACAAAAACCCAAATCAAGAACAACACCCACAAAAACAAAACAAACAACCACAACAAAACCACCAACCACAGCAAAACAGCAAAACCGACAACAAAACCACACCAACCATCACCAGGAAACAATGAACAACATGTACACAAAAAAAAACACCACACTAAACGCCCCACAACACACAACCCACACAAAAACAAAACCCACGGAGCCACAACAAACACAACCCCCACACAACCACACAACCGCAACAAACAAACCCCAAAACCCAAAACAAACACCAGTCATCCCCTCCCACACGAATCCAAACCCAAAAACCACCCCCAAACACCCTCCCCCCCCCAATCACCACCACACCACCACCCCCCAACACAACACCACCGCCCCCCAAAGCCACCAATCACACGCTCCCTCCACACCACCCCCCACTCCACCCGACCCACCACCCAATCAAAACAACCACAACACCCCCCACCATTCCCCCCACTCCCCCCGCCCCTTACAACATAACCACACCCCACCCCCCACACTCCACACAAAAACGAAACCCCAAAAAAATACCCCCAACAGATCTTCCACTCACAACACCCACCCCACAACCCAAAAACCAACACCCACCCCATACCCACACTACCCTACACCACACCTGACACCAAAAAACCCACCACCCCTCCATCCCAATACCCCCCCCTCCCCCCACCCACACCCCCCCCCCCTCCCACCCCTCCCCCCCCCACGGCCCCCTCGAATCCCCCCCCCCCCCCCCCCCCCACCCATTTTTTCTCTACCGCCCCCCCCCACCCCCCCATCCCCCGCCTCCCCCCCCCTACCCACCCCCACCTAACCCCCCCCCCAATATAAATAACCACTTTAGGATAGTACAGGAACATTGAGAAATCTTTTCTAGCTGTAGGGTGTAAAGGATCTATTCGAAAAACAGTTGTCAGTCCCCACAGTTATGATGTATACAAAAGTACCGCTGTATATGGGTAGGAACATTTGAAATAAAATCGGTGACAATTCCTAATTTTGGAGACACTTAGTCAGTTGGAATCATGCAGCTTTTGCTCTAAGTACAGATAAGACTGTAAAAATTCTAAAGGAAGTCCGAAATGTGAACAGTGCTCCAAGAATCTATCATTCACAGTTTCTCAATTCTTCGCCCCAGATACCACTTCTCCATGACTGCAGATAAACCACCATTCTCGGAAAACAATACCTGTCTGTTGTTGTTGGTTTACATAGACCAATGTGGTCTGAAGCTTTTTGAAGGACGGACAATTGTTTTGCAGAACCAAACACGGTGTCGAACAAAACTATCATCTGCGACAGAATAACAGATAGATAATAATCGCGTAGCATCAGGCAGAAAGCTGAATAACCATGTTTACCATGTTTGGGTTCAATCTTTAGCCAGGCGAATAGTATCAGACTACAAGAGAAAAAAGGTAGCGGACGCATCTTTACATCATTGCTTATAAGTCACCTTGGGTATCTAGCAAATGAGTCGCTGTAGGCG
Organism: Theodoxus fluviatilis; assembly: GCA_034096865.1. Taxonomy (NCBI): domain Eukaryota; kingdom Metazoa; phylum Mollusca; class Gastropoda; order Cycloneritida; family Neritidae; genus Theodoxus; species Theodoxus fluviatilis. The sequence goes on along the minus strand of JAWQFJ010028051.1, from coordinate 4,269 downwards.
AACGCGTTTGCACCTCGACACTGGAGCTATGAACAGACAAAATACATGTGCTTTGGGATCAATCTGGAGTAGTCTCCCTATTCATAACGCCATAAAACCCCGAAGAATTTAGCCAAAATGTACATTTCTATTGATACGATATCGAAAGCTTTCTTAAATATCCAAGGCAAACCAGACATACCTGTTTTCTATGCCTTGACCTAGATATCGATTGATACCTGAGTGAAGAAACAAAAATATTGTCCGGATCGTCGAAAATAACCTTTATCTGAAACCTGCATTGTCTCTCCATAACCAGACTTTCCGAGAGCTCTGAACCTGCAGTGACCACTGAAGTGAATTTTTTTTACTTTTCTACTTTAAAATACTTGTGGATTGAAATTCCCCCATAATTATTTTGATATCGGGGTATATCTTTTGTAGATTGGTAAGATTAGTGATTGTCCAAATATTTGGAGAAACACTTTACTTGGCCACAGCATATTATTGAACAAGCCCTGAGCAAAGATGGTTATGAGTCTCTGAGGTGTACACTTGAGCATTCTGCCAATATTTTGTCCTCCCCTGAAACCTTCCATTCTTCAGATTTTATGAAAGCACACTCTAACCTCTTCCTTAGTTATCCTTCAACAATCAAGGGGTGACAACTCATCTGATGCTAATAATGACAGTTACACTGAGAATCATATTCAGCTGTTGCCGCTTGCTAGTTCAGCCTAAAAGCATGCGCTTATACATTCCAGACAAGAAAATATAATCTTCCAGTCTTCATCTAGGATATAGACTACAATTACATAGACAGATACTAAAGGGAAATGCTTTCGCACCTGCTATTCCAGAACAGGGATAATGGGAAGTCTTTACTACTATCTGTACTAGACTAGACTCAAGAGCATTCATTCATAATACGATCTCTCTAACACTTTGAACTTTAGCAAAGACTCTTATGTACTCTTTTCTTCAGATTTGCCTATACGATTCTTTATCACACGTTGCCAATGTGCGGCTGTATTCTGCGTAGTAAAGAGCGTAACAGATTCTTGCTTGCCCTACACTCCCTGTCGAACACGGCTGACCGTGTCTTGCTCCCACACACAATTGATTTCTTCAAAGGTTCTGCCGCACTCACATAGCAATTTGTAATTGCCTCTGCCGAAGCGTTTACATCCATATACATCATCTAACAATCTCTCCAATCCTTCTAACCCCACTTTGTAAATTGTTTTTAAACTCCTTCACTTGATTGTCTCTTCCCAAACGTGGGGGAATTTTTACAATAACAAAACACTTCTCTTACATCATTGGTAATACTGCCTTTTTACAACGTCAAACATCAGTTCCATGCACAACCGGGGACGATAAGACATTTTCCTTGACATTAAGTGATGCACAAATGGGGAAACAAATCACCGGAAACAAGAAAGTAGTCTATCACACTGTTGCCAGTACTTGACATGTAGGTAAATTTGCCATCTAAATCACCAGATATGTTCCCGTTCAATATCCACAGATCGAAACCGGCACAAACTGTCAATAATTCAGTACCAAAATCATTTACTGCGCTGTCCTGGGAGCAACGTGAATCGACAAGCAAATCACGCATACTGTCCGAAATATTAGTGTGTCCTATATCGTGATTACCCGTGCGAGCATTGAAGTCGCCGCACACAATCAAGGAACAATATGGGAAAGTCACTGTTAGCTGCATCAAACACTGCTGAAGCACTGAAATTCCATTTGTCTCTCCTGATTGACTATAGTACGGAGAACCGGCAGGCGGAACATATACACATAGCAATATCACGTCCCTGTCTGACATAAACAGTTGATTGTTAAATCTGAAAGCCAGCATGAAATCATAATCTACTTCAATTTGTTCAACAAACTGAGCTATGCAGTGCTTAATCAAACATACGACACCACCCGATCTACGACCCTTCTCAGATAATTTTCGGGCTGGCGACACAAAACATCTGAAACAGTTTTCAATACTATCAATTTTAACATATTCAACAAAGGTTTCTACTAAACATACAAACTCAAATTTCTGAATATAAGGAAGAAAGTCAGGGTCATCAAATTTCTGCAAAATCCCATTAATGTTCCATGAGAGAAAGTTGCAAATACCTGCCGGCAACTCAGTTGTAACAGCGCCTCGGCCACGGTCCTAGGCAGTACCGGTGTCCGTCTGGGATCCAGACCTAGTAGTGGATCGCGTCTGGATACGGTGGCGTCCCACTTGTCGCCCTGGTACCACGTGCAGCTGACCTCCCTTGAAGTAAGCATGGTTTCCCGCTTCTCGCGCCTCCTGAATTTGTCGGCGCTGCTGGTCGGTCCTGTCAGTCGATACGCCGATCCCCTTGTCCTTCAGCTGGGCTCTGCATCCGAGGATGTCGTACTTGTGCGCGCTTCTGTTGAGGCAGGCGATCAGAGGACGAGACTTGCCCGGCGATGATTTTCCGATTCGGTGAGCTCTTCTTATGTCTCTTCGTTCCAAGCTGCCAGGTAGAACATCATTCACAGTGTCTAGAAACTTTACCTCTGTGTCTTGAAATGTTTCATTCTCCTGTTCCGGAACATTGTATAGGATTATGTTATCTCTGCGTGCACGTCTTTCCTGATCTTCCAGCTTCTCCTCTGCTCTATTCGCTCTAGCTGTCATTTCCGCCAACTTGTCACCGAGGTGGTCAAGGTAATCCTCCTGAGCTATTAGCTTGTCATTCATGTCGTTAACCTCCTTCTTCATCTCCTCCAACTTCCCTTCTAGACGTTGCACACAGCCTCTCAGAGTTTTCATTTCCTCCAAGACCGTTGCCGTTGCCTTTTGCTGCCTTCTGTCCCAGTCTTCATTCAGTGCCTTCAGCGCTTCTTCCAGATCTCTCTTCTCCAATCCAGGTCCCGGGTTTTCTTCCACATTTCCCGAGAGGATGAGAAGGAAGGAGATATCATAACGGTACTGGAAGCTAGACATTCGGGCTTCGTGGGGCAGAGGAAACTGATCCGTCAGACTGCAGCATGACTGGAGCGACGTACTCAGAATTGAAGAGTTCAGGAAAGGCACGATTTCCTCCGAAATAGCAGTGACGCCCGCGACTGTCATGCTGAGATCACGATGGTACTGGGCACTGGACCCTCCTACTCCGAGACCGACAGAAAAATGACCCAACCTACCACAAGTCTGGCCGTATCTCATTGGCAGTGCCAAACACGACAGCGAAAGGTTCGCGGAAAGCAGGGCATGCACGGTTTCCCCCTGAACGGCAGTGAAGTTCACAGCTACCGTGCTCAGCCATCCAGCGGTCAAGTTCATCGCGAGTCCAGTAATCAGACCAAGCACGATCGCCACGTGCAAAAAGCATGCACAACTCAGCACTCCGTTCAGTGAGTCCGAGTTCACTGGCAGAGCACCCCGTGCAGCACGCCGTGCAACAAGACCAATTCTTGCACGGTACGTTTCTAGGTCAACCCCCATCTCAGTGCATGTTAATTCCACAACAATGAAATTGAGGAAACGACTACAAAACCCACAGCAAATTCCAAACAAACCAACCAACAAACACTTGTACTAGTACCTTTCACGGTTCGCCCTGTGGACAGCCACATACAGGTAAACGTTTGGTGCGTTTTCAGTTCAAGTTCAACTGGCTCATTCCAACACTCATCAAAACCGACGAAACCAAGAACAACAGATACAAATACAGCCGAATGCTTACCACACAAACGTAGTTTTCTCGGGCCTGGTGAGCCAAGAACACTTGTAATATTCACTTTCACCGATGCGATGTAGACAGCCACACACAGACCAACACTCGGTGCGTTTTCAGTTCAAGCCCATCTCAAAACTAGTTCGCTCCAACACTCACTAAAACTGCCGAAATCGACCTCAAAAGATGCAAACAAACATAGCAAAGTACTTGCGGCACAAACGCAGTCGTCTCAGGTCCGGTGGGCAAAGAACACTTGTAATAGTCAATAACTTCCACAGTTCGCAGTTAGCGCTGTAGACAGCTACACAAAGGCCAACCTAGGTGCGTTTTCAGTTCCAGCCATCTCAAAACGATTTCATTCCAACAATCAGTTAAACTGTCAAAAAGGTACACAAAAGTCACGCAAAAACACCAAGAAAACTTGCCGCATCAACGTAGTTCACTCGGGCTTGCTGAGGAAACAACACCGGTACAGTCACTTTCTCGTTCGCCCTGTAAACAGCTACACTCAGGCCCGGACCAGGGAGCACAGCCAAAACACGTCCGCTCTAGTCGACGACTC
>JAWQFJ010028048.1:7500-11654 GCA_034096865.1 Theodoxus fluviatilis | reverse complement strand
AACACTGCCGTGGCTTTATTGATGGTGTGGCGCCAGGCATCTCTGTCAGCAGCAACGGAGGTCCACTGTCGGGGATCGATATTGCAAGAGATGAGGGCTTTCTTGAGAGAGTCTTGTATCTCTTTTTCGGGCCCCCTTTGTCACGTCGACCAGTGGAAAGCTCACCAAATAGTGCTACCTTGGGCAGGCTGTGGTTTTCCATTCTGGAAACATGGCCTGCCCAGCGCAGCTGAGATCTCAAAAGCATGGTCTCTATGCTGGTGAGTTGAGACCATTCCAAAACTTCCACATTTGTGATGTAGTCGCTCCAGTGTATCTCCAGGATCGTACGCATACAGCGTTGGTGGAAGCGTTCCAAGAGCCTCAGGTGTCGGCGGTACAGGACTCAGGATTCTGAGCCATACAGGAGTGTGGTAAGGACAGCCGCACGACAAGTACACGCGCGCTGATTGGCTGGCGATAAACTGCACGACAAGTACACGCGCGCTGGATGGCTGGCGATGCGCTCGGTGGGCGGTGCTGCGAGAGGTTAACTACCTCCGCCAAAGAGATGACGTTTTTTCGGTCAGTCGGTTCGTTTGTTAGTTCGCAAAATCACCCCAAAACCTCAAAACAGATTTTGAAGAAATTTGGTGCCAGATAAGGATTTCACCCTAGGAACGTTTCATTGAATTTAGAAGGTTATCGTTTATCATCTGCTTCAAAGAGGTGATTTTTTGGGGGGTTCGTTAGTTCGTAAGTTAGTTCGCTATCCGAAAAAACCCTCACAAAGTTCCAAACAAATCCTGATGGAATTTGGTGCAAGGTGAGGGAATTACTCAAGGAACAAGTCATTACTGATTGAAGGTATTGTGCTATGTTGTTTTGGAACTAAAGCCATAGAGAGATCCTATCGCAGCGCCGCAGGCCGCCGTGTGCAGCAAGCCAGCGTATGCGTTCCACACGCAGAGACCACTGGCAGACGCTAAACTAAACTAAACTTCGTAACATAAGGCCTGGATAGCAGAACATGCTGCCTGAAGTATACAGGCTAAGTAAGAGCCGCCGTCTATTCAACCGCTGTAAGGCGTTAAAAACTAACGTTGACGAGTTGAGCGGAACAACGTCTTAGATTATACAGGCTGAATCGCAGGCGTAGCACCATGAACCGCTAGCAGCACTGAAATTAAGTAACCTGCACCGTCATGTAGTGTCAGGCCCGACGAGCAGAAAACACTGCCTGAATCATGCCACGTTGTGTTGTGTTGTGTTGTGTTGTGTTGTGTTGTGTTGTTGTGTTGTGTTGTGTTGTGTTGTGTTGCGTTGTGTTGTGTTGTGTTGTGTTGTGTTGTAGTTGTGTTGTGCTGTGTTGTGCTGTGTTGTGTCGTGTCGTGTTGTGTTGTGTTGTGTTGTGTTGTGTTGTGCTGTGTTGTGTTGTGTTGTGTCGTGTTGTGTTGTGTTGTGTTGTGTTGTGTTGTGTTGTGTTGTGTCGTGTCGTGTCGTGTTGTGTTGTGTTGGGTTGTGTTGTGTTGTGTTGTGTCGTGTTGTGTTGTGTTGTGTCGTGTTGTGCTGTGTTGTGCTGTGTTGTGTCGTGTTGTGTTGTGTTGTGCTGTGTTGTGTTGTGTTGTGTTGTGTCGTGTCGTGTTGTGTTGTGTTGTGTTGTGTTGTGTTGTTTTGTGTTGTGTTGTGTTGTGTTGTGTTGTGTCGTGTTGTGTCGTGTTGTGTTGTGTTGTGTCGTGTCGTGTTGTGTTGTGTCGTGTTGTGTTGTGTTGTGTTGTGTTGTGTGTGTTGTGTTGTGTTGTGTCGTGTCGTGTCGTGTTGTGTTGTGTTGTGTTGTGTTGTGTTGTGTTGTGTCGTGTCGTGTCGTGTCGTGTTGTGTTGTGTTGTGCTGTGCTGTGCTGTGCTGCGTTGTGTTGTGTTGTGTTGTGTTGTGTCGTGTTGTGTTGTGTCGTGTTGTGTTGTGTCGTGTTCCTTGGCGGAGGTTTGCGCCCTCAGAGTGCTCTCTTGTTGGAAACAAGGGTCAAGGCCACATTGCCAGGCATTGTGTGGTGAGAAGTGACGCGTGTCTCACCCTGCAGCCTCCCTACGACCACGTGACCGCCCCCATGGCCCAGCCCAGCTCCAAGTGGACTATCCAACGCGAATTCGTCACGTCCAGCGCCATGATGTCACGTGATACGCAGACGTTGGTGCCTCTGGAGAAGAAGAGGTCGGCAAGAACAGTAACTCTGACCGAACCCGTGGTGGCGCCATTCTATTGCCTCAGTGGCTGTGGAGGTGGCCTCGCCAGTCGTGGCGACCTCACCGTGTACATGAATGGCAGGTGAGGTCTGGCTGTCGTTGCACGAGGAATGCAAGGACCGTATACATGAATGGCAGGTGAGGTCTGGCTGTCGATGCACGAGGAATGCAAGGACCGTGTACATGAATGGCAGGTGAGGTCTGGCTGTCGATGCACGAGGAATGCAAGGACCGTGTACATGAATGGCAGGTGAGGTCTGGCTGTCGATGCACGAGGAATGCAAGGACCGTGTACATGAATGGCAGGTGAGGTCTGGCTGTCGATGCACGAGGAATGCAAGGACCGTGTACATGAATGGCAGGTGAGGTCTGGCTGTCGATGCACGAGGAATGCAAGGACCGTGTACATGAATGGCAGGTGAGGTCTGGCTGTCGTTGCAGGAGGAATGCAAGGACCGTGTACATGAATGGCAGGTGAGGTCTGGCTGTCGTTGCACGAGGAATGCAAGGACCGTGTACATGAATGGCAGGTAAGGTCTGGCTGTCGTTGCAGGAGGAATGCAAGGACCATGTACATGAATGGCATTCTGAACTCAGAGATCATAGTATCTCTGACACAGGTTGGTCACGTGACTTTGGCTGCGCATTCCAATTATTCTACCAATCAAAATTCAACATGATCAGAAGACCATTGAGAGTAAATAGAGGCGATTCTATTTCACTCCAATTATTTATCCCGATAGATAAACACAAATTTGGTGTTCTAATAAAATTAATCTATGAGATTTTCAGGAAATCATTTGAGAACTACTTTTAGCGCGAACGAGTCTATAAGGTTGCAAACTGCCTTGAGCACGTGCGATTGTGTATAGTAATACCAAAGATTATAGGCCTACAGTTATGAATAGTCTTTGGTAATACACGCGATCTTTGGACCTACTATAAACGCAGCGAAAAGGATTCCTATGGGTCCGGGCTGGTTTCGTGAATCTATGGTTATACTCTCGCAAGTAAATGCTTTCTGGCCGGAACCTGTGGTCTAACTGCCTTCACACTGTTTGACGAGCTCCACACTTCGATCATTCGGTGTCGACTGATGGAGTCAGTAAGTGATTTAACCTACATTCCGTCTGTGTTGAACGTTAATCGAATGGAAGTTTCTTCTGTAGGAATCCGTCCGATTCCGAAGTTCGATATTATCGGATAGCTCAGAAGCAGTTTTTCTAAGTTTTATCCTTCTAAGCATACATTAAATTAATGATTCCTCATCAGCAAAAGCACTCAGTGGGTTTCTGTGTGTATCGAAGATTATGCAGACGGGATTGGTTGCCTTACTCGCTCAATGAAGTATAAATATTGCTGTTGTATTCAAAGTCCTTATAATTAGTAGAGTTCACAATATTACACTCTTGTGATTCGAATTTTACCGCATACAAGTTTTACATTCATGGGAAATCGATGTTTAGAAAATGAATTGACGAAAACATGGCGGCCAGTATCGAGTGTATCACAACAAGCGGAGGAATACACTCACGATGTGATATGGCATTCAGCGTGGCCGAGACTCTGTGTTCAGAACGGTGGTATGCATGTTATAGAAGATTTAAGGCTATCACGTGACCAACCTGTTGCTGAGACTATATTCACTAGTCTCAGCCACGCTGAATGAAAACGCAGAACGCAAAATTTCCCTCATCTTGCAACAAATTGGTCGTGTGCACCCTCAGTGCTCTCTGAGTGCCCTCTAGGACAGTACCTAGCGTAGGCAACGCGCCCGTGGAAACGCAGACACACGAGAGAGGAGTTATTGGCTGCCCGTAACTAAAGGGAGGGAACTGTGTACGTGGGCGGGTAAGTGAAGAAGTTCGTGAGTTTTTGCGTGAGTTGATACATGCATGCCTGCGTGAGCGAGCGAGCAAGCGGGTGAGTAAAAT
>JAWQFJ010028046.1:7500-15262 GCA_034096865.1 Theodoxus fluviatilis | reverse complement strand
AGACCAGACAGAGAGACCAGACAGAGAGACCAGACAGACAGACGACAGACAGACCAGACAGAGAGACCAGACAGAGAGACCAGACAGACAGACCAGACAGACAGACCAGACAGACCAGACAGAGAGACCAGACAGAGAGACCAGACAGACAGACAGACAGACAGACCAGACAGAGAGACCAGACAGAGAGACCAGACAGAGAGACCAGACAGAGAGACCAGACAGAGAGACCAGACAGACAGACCAGACAGACCAGACAGAGAGACCAGACAGAGAGACCAGACAGACAGACCAGACAGAGAGACCAGACAGACTAGACCAGACAGAGAGACCAGACAGACAGACCAGACAGACCAGACAGACAGACCAGACAGACAGACCAGACAGACAGACCAGACAGACAGACCAGACAGAGAGACCAGACAGACAGACCAGACAGAGAGACCAGACAGAGAGACCAGACAGACGAGACCGAACAGACAGACCAGACAGACGAGACCAGACAGAGAGACCAGACAGAGAGACCAGACAGACAGACAGACAGACCAGACAGACAGACCAGACAGAGAGACCAGACAGACAGACCAGACAGACAGACCAGACAGAGAGACCAGACAGAGAGACCAGACAGACAGACCAGACAGACCAGACAGAGAGACCAGACAGACAGACCAGACAGACCAGACAGAGAGACCAGACAGAGAGACCAGACAGACAGACCAGACAGACCAGACAGAGAGACCAGACAGAGAGACCAGACAGACAGACCAGACAGAGAGACAGACAGAGAGACCAGACAGACAGACCAGACAGACAGACAGACCAGACAGACAGACCAGACAGAGAGACCAGACAGAGAGACCAGACAGACAGACCAGACAGAGAGACCAGACAGAGAGACCAGACAGACAGACCAGACAGACAGACCAGACAGAGAGACCAGACAGAGAGACCAGACAGACAGACCAGACAGACAGACCAGACAGACAGACAGACCAGACAGAGAGACCAGACAGAGAGACCAGACAGACAGACCAGACAGAGAGACCAGACAGACAGACCAGACAGAGAGACCAGACAGACAGACCAGACAGACCAGACAGAGAGACCAGACAGAGAGACCAGACAGACAGACCAGACAGAGAGACCAGACAGACAGACCAGACAGACAGACCAGACAGACAGACCAGACAGACAGACCAGACAGAGAGACCAGACAGAGAGACCAGACAGACAGACCAGACAGACAGACCAGACAGAGAGACCAGACAGAGAGACCAGACAGAGAGACCAGACAGAGAGACCAGACAGACAGACCAGACAGAGAGACCAGACAGAGAGACCAGACAGACAGACCAGACAGACAGACCAGACAGAGAGACCAGACAGAGAGACCAGACAGAGAGACCAGACAGAGAGACCAGACAGAGAGACCAGACAGAGAGACCAGACAGAGAGACCAGACAGAGAGACCAGACAGAGAGACCAGACAGAGAGACCAGACAGAGAGACCAGACAGAGAGACCAGACAGAGAGACCAGACAGAGAGACCAGACAGAGAGACCAGACAGAGAGACCAGACAGAGAGACCAGACAGAGAGACCAGACAGAGAGACCAGACAGACAGACCAGACAGAGAGACCAGACAGAGAGACCAGACAGAGAGACCAGACAGAGAGACCAGACAGAGAGACCAGACAGAGAGACCAGACAGACAGACCAGACAGAGAGACCAGACAGAAAGACCAGACAGAGAGACCAGACAGAGAGACCAGACAGAGAGACCAGACAGACAGACCAGACAGACAGACCAGACAGAGAGACCAGACAGAGAGACCAGACAGAGAGACCAGACAGCCAGACAGAGAGACCAGACAGAGAGACCAGACAGACAGACCAGACAGACCAGACAGAGAGACCAGACAGAGAGACCAGACAGAGAGACCAGACAGACAGACCAGACAGACCAGACAGACAGACCAGACAGAGACAGACAGACAGACCAGACAGACAGACCAGACAGAGAGACCAGACAGAGAGACCAGACAGACAGACAGACAGACCAGACAGAGAGACCAGACAGACAGACCAGACAGACAGACCAGACAGAGAGACCAGACAGACAGACCAGACAGAGAGACCAGACAGACAGACCAGACAGACAGACCAGACAGAGAGACCAGACAGACCAGACAGAGAGACCAGACAGAGAGACCAGACAGACAGACCAGACAGACCAGACAGAGAGACCAGACAGAGAGACCAGACAGAGAGACCAGACAGAGAGACCAGACAGACAGACCAGACAGAGAGACCAGACAGAGAGACCAGACAGAGAGACCAGACAGAGAGACCAGACAGAGAGACCAGACAGAGAGACCAGACAGACCAGACAGAGAGACCAGACAGAGAGACCAGACGACAGACCAGACAGAGAGACCAGACAGACAGACCAGACAGACAGACCAGACAGACAGACCAGACAGAGAGACCAGACAGAGAGACCAGACAGACAGACCAGACAGACCAGACAGAGAGACCAGACAGAGAGACCAGACAGACAGACCAGACAGACAGACCAGACAGAGAGACCAGACAGAGAGACCAGACAGACAGACAGACAGACCAGACAGAGAGACCAGACAGACAGACCAGAGAGAGACAGAGAGACCAGACAGAGAGACAGACAGACAGACCAGACAGACAGACCAGACAGAGAGACCAGACAGACAGACCAGACAGACAGACCAGACAGAGAGACCAGACAGAGAGACCAGACAGACAGACCAGACAGACAGACCAGACAGACAGACCAGACAGACAGACAGACCAGACAGACAGACCAGACAGACAGACCAGACAGAGAGACCAGACAGACAGACCAGACAGACAGACCAGACAGACCAGACAGAGAGACCAGACAGACAGACCAGACAGACAGACCAGACAGACCAGACAGAGAGACCAGACAGACAGACCAGAGAGACCAGACAGAGAGACCAGACAGAGAGACCAGACAGACAGACCAGACAGACCAGACAGAGAGACCAGACAGAGAGACCAGACAGAGAGACCAGACAGACAGACCAGACAGACAGACCAGACAGAGAGACCAGACAGACAGACCAGACAGACAGACCAGACAGACCAGACAGAGAGACCAGACAGAGAGACCAGACAGACAGACCAGACAGACAGACCAGACAGAGAGACCAGACAGAGAGACCAGACAGACAGACCAGACAGAGAGACCAGACAGAGAGACCAGACAGACAGACAGACAGACCAGACAGAGAGACCAGACAGAGAGACCAGACAGACAGAGACCAGACAGACCAGACAGAGAGACCAGACAGAGAGACCAGACAGACAGACCAGACAGAGAGACCAGACAGAGAGACCAGACAGACCAGACAGAGAGACCAGACAGAGAGACCAGACAGACAGACCAGACAGACAGACAGACAGACCAGACAGAGAGACCAGACAGACAGACCAGACAGAGAGACCAGACAGAGAGACCAGACAGACAGACAGAGAGACCAGACAGACAGACCAGACAGACAGACCAGACAGACAGACCAGACAGACCAGACAGACAGACCAGACAGAGAGACCAGACAGACAGACCAGACAGACCAGACAGACAGACCAGACAGACAGACCAGACAGAGAGACCAGACAGAGAGACCAGACAGAGAGACCAGACAGACCAGACAGAGAGACCAGACAGACAGACCAGACAGAGAGACCAGACAGAGAGACCAGACAGACAGACCAGACAGAGAGACCAGACAGAGACCAGACAGAGAGACCAGACAGACAGACCAGACAGACAGACCAGACAGAGAGACCAGACAGAGAGACCAGACAGAGAGACCAGACAGACAGACAGACAGACCAGACAGAGAGACCAGACAGACAGACCAGACGAGACCAGACAGAGAGACCAGACAGACAGACCAGACAGAGAGACCAGACAGAGAGACCAGACAGAGAGACCAGACAGAGAGACCAGACAGACCAGACAGAGAGACCAGACAGACAGACAGACCAGACAGACAGAAGACCAGACAGAGAGACCAGACAGAGAGACCAGACAGAGAGACCAGACAGACCAGACAGAGAGACCAGACAGAGAGACCAGACAGAGAGACCAGACAGACCAGACAGACAGACCAGACAGAGAGACCAGACAGAGAGACCAGACAGACAGACCAGACAGACAGACCAGACAGACAGACCAGACAGAGAGACCAGACAGACAGACAAGACAGACAGACCAGACAGACCAGACAGAGAGACCAGACAGACAGACCAGACAGACAGACCAGACAGACAGACCAGACAGACAGACCAGACAGAGACCAGACAGAGAGACCAGACAGACAGACCAGACAGAGAGACCAGACAGAGAGACCAGACAGAGAGACCAGACAGACAGACCAGACAGACAGACCAGACAGAGAGACCAGACAGACAGACCAGACAGACAGACCAGACAGACAGAGAGACCAGACAGAGAGACCAGACAGACAGACCAGACAGACAGACCAGACAGACAGACCAGACAGACCAGACAGAGAGACCAGACAGACAGACCAGACAGACCAGACAGACAGACCAGACAGAGAGACCAGACAGACAGACAGACAGACCAGACAGAGAGACCAGACAGAGAGACCAGACAGACAGACAGACGAGACCAGACCAGAGAGACCAGACAGAGAGACCAGACAGACGAGACCAGACAGAGAGACCAGACAGAGAGACCAGACAGACAGACAGACAGACAGACAGAGACCAGACAGACAGACAGACAGACCAGACAGACAGACCAGACAGACAGACCAGACAGAGAGACCAGACAGACAGACCAGACACACACAGACCAGACAGAGAGACCAGACAGAGAGACCAGACAGAGAGACCAGACAGAGAGACCAGACAGACAGACCAGACAGAGACCAGACAGAGAGACCAGACAGAGAGACCAGACAGAGAGACCAGACAGAGAGACCAGACAGAGAGACCAGACAGACAGACCAGACAGACAGACCAGACAGAGAGACCAGACAGAGAGACCAGACAGAGAGACCAGACAGAGAGACCAGACAGAGAGACCAGACAGAGAGACAGACAGACAGACCAGACAGAGAGACCAGACAGACAGACAGAGAGACCAGACAGACAGACCAGACAGAGAGACCAGACAGAGAGACCAGACAGACAGACCAGACAGAGAGACCAGACAGAGAGACCAGACAGACAGACCAGACAGACAGACAGACAGACCAGACAGAGAGACCAGACAGACAGACCAGACAGAGAGACCAGACAGACAGACCAGACAGACAGACCAGACAGAGAGACCAGACAGAGAGACCAGACAGACAGACCAGACAGACAGACCAGACAGACAGACAGAGAGACCAGACAGACAGACCAGACAGAGAGACCAGACAGACAGACCAGACAGACAGACAGACAGACCAGACAGAGAGACCAGACAGACAGACCAGACAGACAGACCAGACAGACCAGACAGAGAGACCAGACAGAGAGACCAGACAGAGAGACCAGACAGACAGACCAGACAGAGAGACCAGACAGACAGACCAGACAGAGAGACCAGACAGAGAGACCAGACAGACCAGACAGACAGACCAGACAGAGAGACCAGACAGAGAGACCAGACAGACAGACCAGACAGAGAGACCAGACAGAGAGACCAGACAGACAGACCAGACAGACCAGACAGAGAGACCAGACAGACAGACCAGACAGAGAGACCAGACAGAGACCAGACAGAGAGACCAGACAGACAGACCAGACAGAGAGACCAGACAGACCAGACAGAGAGACCAGACAGAGAGACCAGACAGAGAGACCAGACAGAGAGACCAGACAGAGAGACCAGACAGACAGACCAGACAGAGAGACCAGACAGACAGACCAGACAGAGAGACCAGACAGAGAGACCAGAGAGACCAGACAGAGAGACCAGACAGAGAGACCAGACAGAGAGACCAGACAGACAGACCAGACAGAGAGACCAGACAGAGAGACCAGACAGAGAGACCAGACAGAGAGACCAGACAGACAGACCAGACAGAGAGACCAGACAGAGAGACCAGACAGACAGACAGACAGAGACCAGACAGAGAGACCAGACAGAGAGACCAGACAGACAGACCAGACAGACCAGACAGAGAGACCAGACAGACGAGACCAGACAGACAGACCAGACAGAGAGACCAGACAGACAGACAGAACAGAGACCAGACAGAGAGACCAGACAGAGAGACAGACAGACAGACCAGACAGAGAGACCAGACAGAGAGACCAGACAGAGAGACCAGACAGAGAGACAGACAGACAGACAGACAGAGACAGACAGAGAGACCAGACAGACAGACAGACAGACCAGACAGAGAGACCAGACAGACAGACCAGACAGAGAGACCAGACAGAGAGACCAGACAGAGACCAGACAGAGAGACCAGACAGACAGACCAGACAGAGAGACCAGACAGAGAGACCAGACAGACAGACAGACAGACCAGACAGAGAGACCAGACAGAGAGACACAGACAGACAGACCAGACAGAGAGACAGACAGAGAGACCAGACAGAGAGACCAGACAGAGAGACCAGACAGACAGACCAGACAGAGAGACCAGACAGAGAGACCAGACAGACAGACCAGACAGACAGACCAGACAGACCAGACAGACAGACCAGACAGAGAGACCAGACAGAGAGACCAGACAGACAGACCAGACAGACAGACCAGACAGAGAGACCAGACAGAGAGACCAGACAGACAGACCAGACAGACAGACCAGACAGAGAGACCAGACAGAGAGACCAGACAGACAGACAGAAGACCAGACAGACAGACCAGACAGACCAGACAGACAGACCAGACAGACAGACCAGACAGAGAGACCAGACAGAGAGACCAGACAGAGAGACCAGACAGAGAGACCAGACAGAGAGACCAGACAGAGAGACCAGACAGACAGACCAGACAGACAGACCAGACAGACCAGACAGACAGACCAGACAGAGAGACCAGACAGAGAGACCAGACAGACAGACAGACAGACCAGACAGAGAGACCAGACAGACAGACCAGACAGACAGACAGAGAGACCAGACAGAGAGACCAGACAGAGAGACCAGACAGACAGACCAGACAGACAGACCAGACAGACCAGACAGAGAGACCAGACAGACAGACCAGACAGAGAGACCAGACAGAGAGACCAGACAGAGAGACCAGACAGACAGACCAGACAGAGAGACCAGACAGACAGACAGACAGACGAGACCAGACAGAGAGACCAGACAGAGAGACCAGACAGAGAGACCAGACAGAGAGACCAGACAGAGAGACCAGACAGAGAGACCAGACAGACAGACAGAAGACCAGACAGACAGACCAGACAGAGAGACCAGACAGAGAGACCAGACAGACAGACCAGACAGACCAGACAGACAGACCAGACAGAGAGACCAGACAGAGAGACCAGACAGAGAGACCAGACAGACCAGACAGAGAGACCAGACAGACAGACCAGACAGACCAGACAGAGAGACCAGACAGAGAGACCAGACAGAGAGACCAGACAGAGAGACCAGACAGAGAGACCAGACAGAGAGACCAGACAGACAGACCAGACAGACAGACCAGACAGAGAGACCAGACAGACAGACCAGACAGACCAGACAGAGAGACCAGACAGACAGACCAGAC
>JAWQFJ010028046.1:0-2500 GCA_034096865.1 Theodoxus fluviatilis | reverse complement strand
CTCTCTGTCTGGTCTCTCTGTCTGGTCTGTCTGTCTGGTCTGTCTGTCTGGTCTCTCTGTCTGGTCTCTCTGTCTGGTCTGTCTGGTCTGTCTGTCTGGTCTCTCTGTCTGGTCTCTCTGTCTGGTCTGTCTGTCTGGTCTGTCTGTCTGGTCTGTCTGTCTGGTCTGTCTGTCTGGTCTGCCTGTCTGGTCTGTCTGTCTGGTCTGTCTGTCTGGTCCTGCTCTGTCTGGTCTCTCTGTCTGTCTGTCTGTCTGTCTGTCTGGTCTGTCTGTCTGGTCTGTCTGTCTGTCTGTCTGGTCTCTCTGTCTGGTCTCTCTGGTCTGTCTGTCTGGTCTGTCTGTCTGGTCTGTCTGTCTGGTCTCTCTGTCTGGTCTGTCTGGTCTGTCTGTCTGGTCTGTCTGTCTGGTCTCTCTATCTGGTCTGTCTGGTCTCTCTGTCTGGTCTGTCTGTCTGGTCTATCTGTCTTGTCTGTCTGGTCTGTCTGGTCTGTCTGTCTGGTCTGTCTGTCTGGTCTGTCTGTCTGGTCTGTCTGGTCTGTCTGTCTGGTCTGTCTGTCTGGTCTCTCTGTCTGGTCTCTCTGTCTGGTCTATCTGTCTGGCCTGTCTGTCTGTCTGTCTGTCTGGTCTCTCTGGTCTCTCTGGTCGGTCTGTCTGGTCTCTCTGTCTGGTCTCTCTGGTCTGTCTGTCTGGTCTCTCTGTCTGGTCTCTCTGTCTGGTCTGTCTGTCTGGTCTCTCTGTGTGGTCTCTCTTTCTGGTCTGTCTGTCATGTCTGTCTGTCTGGTCTCTCTGTCTGGTCTGTCTGTCTGGTCTCTCTGTCTGGTCTCTCTGTCTGGTATCTCTGTCTGGTCTGTCTGTCTGGTCTCTCTGTCTGGTCTGTCTGGTCTGTCTGTCTGGTCTGTCTGTCTGGTCTCTCTGTCTGGTCTCTCTGTCTGGTCTCTCTGTCTGGTCTGTCTGTCTGGTCTCTCTGTCTGGACTGTCTGTCTGGTCTCTCTGCCTGGTCTCTCTGTCTGGTCTCTCTGTCTGGTCTCTCTGTCTGGTCTGTCTGTCTGGTCTCTCTGTCTGGTCTCTCTGTCTGGTCTGTCTGTCTGGTTTGTCTGGTCTGTCTGTCTGGTCTCTCTGTCTGGTCTCTCTGTCTGGTCTGTCTGGTCTCTCTGTCTGGTCTGTCTGGTCTGTCTGTCTGCTCTCTCTGTCTGGTCTGTCTGTCTGGTCTCTCTGTCTGGTCTGTCTGTTCTGTCTGTCTGGTCTCTCTGTCTGGTCTGTCTGGTCTGTCTGTCTGGTCTGTCTGGTCTGTCTGTCTGGTCTGTCTGTCTTGTCTGTCTGGTCTGTCTGTCTGGTCTGTCTGTCTGGTCGGTCTGTCTGGTCTGTCTGTCTGGTCTGTCTGTCTGGTCTCTCTGTCTGGGCTGTCTGGTCTGTCTGTCTGGTCTCTCTTTCTGGTCTCTCTGTCTGGTCTCTCTGTCATGACTGTCTGGTCTCTCTGTCTGGTCTCTCTGTCTGGTCTGTCTGGTCTGTCTGTCTTGTCTGTCAGTCTGGTCTCTCTGTCTGGTCTCTCTGTCTGGTCTCTCTGTCTGGTCTGTCTGGTCTCTCTGTCTGGTCTGTCTGTCTGGTCTCTCTGTCTGGTCTCTCTGTCTGGTCTGTCTGGTCTGTCTGTCTGGTCTCTCTGTCTGGTCTCTCTGTCTGGTCTCTCTGTCTGGTCTCTCTGTCTGGTCTCTCTGTCTGGTCTGTCTGGTCTCTCTGTCTGGTCTCTCTGTCTGGTCTGTCTGTCTGGTCTCTCTATGTGGTCTCTCTGTCTGGTCTCTCTGTCTGGTCTCTCTGTCTGGTCTGTCTGGTCTCTCTGTCTGGTCTTTCTGTCTTGTCTCTCTGTCTGGTCTCTCTGTCTGGTCTCTCTGTCTGGTCTCTCTGTCTGGTCTCTCTGTCTGGTCTCTCTGTCTGGTCTGTCTGTCTGGTCTGTCTGTCTGGTCTCTCTGTCTGGTCTGTCTGGTCTCTCTGTCTGGTCTCTCTGTCTGGTCTGTCTGGTCTCTCTGTCTGGTCTCTCTGTCTGGTCTCTCTGTCTGGTCTGTCTGGTCTCTCTGTCTGGTCTGTCTGTCTGGTCTCTCTGTCTGGTCTCTCTGTCTGGTCTGTCTGTCTGGTCTCTCTGTCTGGTCTGTCTGTCTGGTCTGTCTGTCTGGTCTCTCTGTCTGGTCTCTCTGTCTGGTCTGTCTGGTCTCTCTGTCTGGTCTCTCTGTCTGGTCTGTCTGGTCTCTCTGTCTGGTCTGTCTGTCTGGTCTCTCTGTCTGGTCTGTCTGTCTGGTCTGTCTGTCTGGTCTCTCTGTCTGGTCTGTCTGTCTGGTCTGTCTGTCTGGTCTCTCTGTCTGGTCTCTCTGTCTGGTCTCTCTGTCTGGTCTGTCTGCCTGGTCTCTCTGTCTGGTCTCTCTGTCTGGTCTCTCTGTCTGGTCTCTCTGTCTGGTCTGTCTGTCTGGTCTGTCTGTCTGGTCTCTCTGTCTGGTCTCTGTGTCTGGTCTGT
>JAWQFJ010028041.1:10000-14930 GCA_034096865.1 Theodoxus fluviatilis | reverse complement strand
TTCTGCGATTGGCCCACGATCCACCCATGGCTGGGCACCTCGGGGCAAGGAAAACCAGGGAGAGAGTGTGGCAAACGTTCTACTGGCCTGGGCTATGTTTGGACGTGAGGAGATATTATGCGTCCTGCGACATTTGTCAGCGGACAGCTCCCAGGGGTGGGGTAAAGAGGGTCCCTCTGGAGCGAATGCCGTTGATGGATGAACCATTCAAACGCGTTGCAGTTGATCTGGTGGGACCCATTATCCCAGCGTCGGAACGTGGTTTCCGTTACATTCTGGTCTCGGTGGATTATGCCACCAGGTATCCGGAGGCCAAGGCCCTGAAGAATGTCGAAGCGGAAACGGTGGCCGAGGCTCTGTTTGAGATGTGGAGTAGGCTGGGAGTACCCGAGGAGGTGCTGAGTGACAAGGGGACGCAGTTCATGAGTGGAGTCATGCAAGAGGTGCACAGATTGCTGTCAGTTAAGGGTTGTTCGACCACGCCCTACCACCCTCAGACGAATGGGCTCGTTGAAAGATTCAACGGGACTTTGAAAAGCATGCTCCGAAAACTGTGCGCTGAGAAGCCCAAAACGTGGGACAGGTTTTTGCCGGCTATTTTGTTTGCATATAGGGAAGTTCCGCAGGAATCCACGGGGTTTTCGCCATTTGAGCTTCTCTATGGCAGAACAGTGCGAGGGCCGATGCACATTTTGCGCCAACTCTGGACCCGAGAGTTTGAGGATGAGGAAGTCAAGCTGGCTTCCGAGTACGTGGTTGACCTTCGCAACCGGATTGAACGTACCTGTGAGTTGGCTAAGGAAAACCTTGCCGAGGCTACGGGGAGACACAAGAGAGTGTTCGACAGGAAAGCTACACCGAGAAAGTTGTCGGTGGGCGACAAGGTTTTGTTGTTGCTTCCGGAAAAGAACAACAAACTCCAAATGTCTTGGAGGGGTCCGTTTGAGGTGCTCAGGAAGAGGGGTTTAAATGATTACCTGATCAGAGTGGGGAACAAGGAAAGGTTGTATCACATCAATCTCTTGAAGAAGTATCAGGAGCGGGTCAGTGAGTTGCGGGTGTCAGTAGCAACCGCGGTGGTGACTGAGGAGCCAGTGGAGGTGACGTCCACCTCAGCTGAGATTCCGTTAATTCCTCTACAAGCTGAGGAAGGGCCCGAGGATGTAAATCTGGATCCAGAACATCCTGAGGTGCACGAAGAGATCAGAGCGCTGTGCTTTGAGTTCAGGGATGTGCTGACAGATGTACCCCTGCGCACAACCTTGGATGAGTGTGAAGTGGTGATGACGGGGGATAGACCCATTCGCACTCCTCAGTACCCCCTCCCCCACGCCCTGCGAACCACCATTAGGCAGGAGGTTGACTCTATGCTGAAGATGGGGGTGATAGAAAGAAGCGCATCGCCGTATTCTTCGCCCATCGTCCTTGTCAAAAAGAAAGACGGCAAGATCCGATTTTGTGTGGACTTCAGGAAGATCAATCGGGGGGTGCAATTTGACGCCGAGCCGATGCCGGACGTGGAGTTTCTTTTTGCGCAGGTGGGACAGGCCAAGTACTTGAGCAAGATTGATCTCTGCAAAGGTTATTGGCAGGTGCCGATGAAGAGGGAGGACCGTCCCAAGACCTCGTTCACAACTCCTGAGGGTCAATTCCAGTGGCTTGTTATGCCTTTTGGGTTGAAGACGGCGGGGGCAGTGTTCAGCCGGGTCATGAGGAAGATGCTTGCTCCTCTGAATAGACCTGAAATCCAGAACTTTATGGATGATATTCTGATTGCCACGGACTCGAAGAAACAGCATCTCGAGGCTCTCCGGTGTCTGTTTTGTCGTCTGCGGGAAGTCCAGCTGGCTGCGCGGCCGTCAAAATGTTTCCTGGCATTCAAGGAACTCGAGTATTTGGGGCACCGGGTGGGGAGCGGGAAGATGTGGCCTGTGGCAGAGAAAGTGGAAAAGATTCGGGGGGCCCAGCGACCCACCACCAAGAGGGAATTGCGAGCATTTTTGGGTTTGGCGGGATTCTACCGCCGCTATGTCCCGAATTTTTCGCTGATTGCACTGCCTTTGACTGATCTCACAAAGGGTGGGAAACCGAACCATGTGCAGTGGAGTGACGCGTGTGAGGTAGCGTTCCAAACGCTGAAGTCAAGGCTGTGTTCTAAGCCAGTGGTGTGCTTGCCATGTGGGGATCTTCCCTACGTGCTCCGGACGGATGCGTCTGACAGGGGTCTAGGGGCAGTTCTTCTCCAGGACCACGGTGATGGGTTGCAGCCGGTGGCGTACGCCAGTCGGAAACTCCAGGGTCCTGAGTGCAACTACTCTGTGATTGAGAAGGAATGCCTGGGGATTCTGTGGGGAATTGAGAAGTTTGACCCTTACCTGTACGGGACTACGTTCATCATTGAGACTGACCACCAACCGCTACAGCATCTAGAAAGAGCTAAGACAGCAAGTGGAAGGTTGACCCGCTGGGCACTGCGGCTTCAGAAATATTCCTTTAACGTGAGGGTCATTCCTGGAAGGGAGAATGTTGGCGCAGACTACCTGAGCAGGATGTCCTAGGCTGTTCAATGGTGTTTTATTCTGGGGAGGTTTTCTGCGACCTTCTCTGCTCCGAGTTTTGTGGCAAAACTAGTAGTTTTGTTTTAGTGGGGGGGTATGTCGCGAGCAGGTTGCTAGTGGTGAAGAGGTTAATTTTGGGGTGGGCGGATTTGTGTGTGTGTGCGTGGTGTGTAGTGTGTTTGTGATGCGTTGTCACGTGCCTCTTCTGTGCGTTTCCCGTTTCGCGTGCGAATGGACGGGGTGAGCGAGCTCGGCGCGGTTTCGCACGGGAATTTGTGGAAAGAAGAAGTTGCCGGAGATGATCACGTTTTCTTTTGGGGGTGAGGGTTTTATATTGTCAGTCGCTGATTTATGGGCGCGAAGGCAACCTCGCTCTTGGGAGTGTTGCAGGAATCGTGGTGTGACTGCTGTCAGCCCGGTGTGTGGCGTGGCTTATGTCAGCCCAGTAGAGTTAAAAGACTATTTTGTCTTTGTTTGGTGTAGACCAACGGAAATCATCACCAGGGAAAGGACAGGGTTCTTACATGTGAGTATTGGTTGTGTGTAAATGTCTTTGTGTAGTTTTCGCTGGGTTGTGAGTTAGTTGGTTTAGGAGCGGGTGGGAAGGTTGGATAGGATGGGAATTGTATAACGGTGGGTGGTCGTTTGTTATTAATATGTTAGTTGTTCCCACCGCGCATTATTTAAATCAGTTCATGGTAGGGTTGTTGTTTATATTTGTGTATTTGCATAAAGGGTAAGATGGCGGAATGACCCTAGTTTTTGTGAAAGGCTACGGCATTGTTTTGATTGAAGGCCGTCATATATCTGGCGGTGAAGTATTTGTGATTTGTGTGCAAAGTCTTATGATATGGTTGCTAATTCTGGCGGTGAAGTATTTGTGATTTGTGATCTTCAGATCTACCAACCCTCTCGCTCTCTCCGCTCAGGCTCCGAAAAACTTCTCTGCAAACCTAAAACGACCACCAAATCCTTTGGCCAGAGATCCTTTCACTTTCAAGCACCTTCTGTCTGGAATGCTCTGCCGTCATCTCTCCGTGGCATCACTTCTCTTCCTTCCTTCAAATCTAACCTCAAGACCCATTATTTCCGTAAAGCTTTTTCAGTGTAGTGCCCCTAGGGCCTGACTGCTTCCTGAGATCAGTTAGTGCATTGTACATATCTGTATAAACTGTTTGTTTTGTTTTGTTTTTTCGTCTGTATGAATGTTGACTGAATGTCTGGTTTGTGTTGCTGTGTTGTTTTATATCACCTGCTTTTCATCTTTGTTTCTCTTACCTTGATGTATATTACTTTCATATACATTCCTATTGTGTGTTGTTGTTTTTACTTCTATTTTCTTTTCTTTTTTTTCTTTTTTTTTTAGGCGCTTTGAGTCTCACTGTGTGGGAGTATTGCGCGGTATAAAAGTGATTTATTATTATTATTATTTATTATTGTGTGCCAGGTATTATATGATTGTTAATTCTGGCCATTTAGGCCTGGGATGTTGTCTGAGTTGCATGGCTCTACGACCCGCATCAACCAAGTCGTCGATGTCCTGCATCGCTGTCGTCCCCATCCCCAATCTTCGATGTTCCTCACTGCTGTCGGCGTCGCCTAAAGGTCCCCACTACTCTGCATAGCTGTTGTCGACAGCGAAGGGTCCCAGGGGCACTCGTCGACTGGAGGCCACCTGACCAAGGGAGGTCCGACGGTTGTGGGCACCTTGTGTCCGCCGTTCCCTGTTCTGCGACTTGACGCATAGGGAGGCCATGAGACGGGGGGTGATCGGGTCGTAAGGGGTTTTGGGTTCTTGAAAGGGACAGTGTTGGACAGTGGGAGATGTCGTGTTGACCGGGAAAGAGACAGTGTTGGACAGTGGGAGATGTCGAGTTGACGGAGAAGGTTACAGTGTCGGACAGTGAGAGATGTTGTGTTGACGGGAAAGTTGCCGGCGTGGGAGCGGCCGCTGGTTGGACATCTATCTTGTTGTTGTGGGGTGGTTTGGGTGGACTGTGGTTTGTTGTGGTATAATTTTTGGGTTTACCGGGTGAGTGATAGTGTATTGACACATGTGATTGGTTTATCGTGTGAAGGAGAATGTAGTTTCACATGTGGTGGGGTGAAGGTGTGTGTGTGTGATAAAACTGTTTGATTTGTCATTGTTAGTTTACATAAGTTGCATTCCTTGTTCATCGGATATCATCACCAACCATCCCTTCCACCGTTTCCATTTCATTCTGCGGGGTGCTAAGGGTGGGGTTAATAAATATTTTCTTGTTTCTAAAAGTGTGTCAGTAATTGTTTTAAAAGGGTTTGAGTTCCTGACTCCTTCTGCCTGAGAGGGTAAGGGCCCACCAAGCGGGTGTGGTCGCGACACACACCTGTGT
>JAWQFJ010028038.1:0-7500 GCA_034096865.1 Theodoxus fluviatilis | reverse complement strand
GTACGAGGTGCTTTTAACGTATCAAATACTGTAGCGTACTGGTGCTTAGGACAGGAAAGAAAGGTCACTGTAAGGTTATTTTCAGATTCATAAACTGCGTGTTTAGTTGAACGTTGGAGGAGTACCGCATATTCGAGCACAAGGATTTTACCATGTGCATGTCCATGAGGCAAAAGTTACGTCGCGCCACAGCATGCGGATACACGAACACCACACTAATCTGCATTTAGGGAATTTATTACTTCGTCTTTTCAGCTCTCATCTGATGTCTTGAGGCGTATTCAGTACACAATAGCAACTCGCTATTACTCTTTGGTTTATCTGGCATATCACTTCATATAACTTTTCACAAACATACTGCTCTGACCTCTAAACACAAATTGTAGTGTAATTTGTTTATTTTCTATGCTTTTAGAAAATATTGTCTCAGTCGTTCTGTTTCATCTATTCCTTTCACATGCGTTACGTGTTCGAAAAATAAATATTTAAATTATGGATCCCACAAGTAGCTATGAAGCGTTTGTAACCGAAGCAGTTAGGCAAGCAAATGAAAATGTTTTGAAAGGAATATTCTTATGTATTGCATATTTGTTGGGATTGTGTGGTATTCATTGGAGAACAAAGTCAAGACAGTTGACTGAGTTGTGTGATTCCACGCTTTTCAAGTCAAAATGACAGAAACAGCAGCTGCTGGTACATGGTAGTGTAGACATCCGAGCGTATAATAAGGCAAGCCATTCTAGTTCACGAGAGACTTCGCCTACCGGTGATGGAAGGTTGCGTCCGAAATATGCAAATGCAGGTCACACAAGAGGCTTGTTGGATAGCCGATCTGCTCCCTGACATACGCCGTTAAAGTAGTTCTAAGACTATTTCGCACAAAACTCTTAACTTACTTTTTTTGAGGCAATAAATAAGCGTTTATATGATAAAATAAAATGCTTGTGTTGAAATGGAAATAAGTTTTGATATCTGAATGCTTTCTGTAAAAAGTGGAGAAAAATAGTATTAGAACGAACTATTTTGGCGCAATGCTGTAATGCGAAGGGTCATGTCTATTATGCATTCATTGCGAACTGTGCCCGATTACAGAATGAAGCCAAGCAAGCATCTCGGGCGTTCTGACCTACTTCCCAGTAGTTCTCATGCTTAACGCGGCAGAGCGCCCCAACCTACTTCCCAGTAGTTCTCATGCTTAACGCGGCAGAGCGCCCCAACCTACTTCCCAGTAGTTCTCATGCTTAACGCGGCAGAGCGCCCCAACCTAATTTCCAGTAGTTCTCATGCTTAACACGGCAGAGCGCCCCAACCTAATTTCCAGTAGTTCTCATGCTTAACGCGGCAGAGCGCCCCAACCTAATTTCCAGTAGTTCTCATGCTTAACGCGGCAGAGCGCCCCAACCTACTTCCCAGTAGTTCTCATGCTTAACGCGGCAGAGCGCCCCAACCTACTTCCCAGTAGTTCTCATGCTTAACGCGGCAGAGCGCCCCAACCTACTTCCCAGTTGTTCTCATGCTTAACGCGGCAGAGCGCCCCAACCTACTTCCCAGTAGTTCTCATGCTTAACGCGGCAGAGCGCCCCAACCTAATTTCCAGTAGTTCTCATGCTTAACGCGGCAGAGCGCCCCAACCTACTTCCCAGTAGTTCTCATGCTTAACGCGGCAGAGCGCCCCAACCTACTTCCCAGTAGTTCTCATGCTTAACGCGGCAGAGCGCCCCAACCTAATTTCCAGTAGTTCTCATGCTTAACGCGGCAGAGCGCCCCAACCTACTTCCCAGTAGTTCTCATGCTTAACGCGGCAGAGCGCCCCAACCTACTTCCCAGTAGTTCTCATGCTTAACGCGGCAGAGCGCCCCAACCTAATTTCCAGTAGTTCTCATGCTTAACACGGCAGAGCGCCCTAATCTACTTCCCAGTAGTTCTCATGCTTAACGCGGCAGAGCGCCCAGGGTGCTCTCGTCTTATACAACTCGCAGCGGGAGAAGACAAAACGGACCAAAGCACCTCATCCGGTAGAGCGTTTCCAGCACTAACCGAAAGGTCGCTGGTTCAGTCCCCGCCTCTGGTCGCACATTTTTCCTGTCTGTCCCTAGCAGGGCTTTGGATCTGTGTGTTAAATCTAGACAGCAAATTGCAACAGTATGCAAAGCAAGCGTAGTAAAACAACTCCCCCATCTGCAGGAAGCGGCAACTGATCACTTAGTCCTCGTAAAGGGCGTTGTGTTTGGCTCTACGCTCTTTTGTCAAGACTGCAAGATTGTGCAGAAATTGACGTCGTTTGAACATAAATATTGCTTCTTATAGATAGTCAATCATTTGGTGCAATGACCATCCTCTTAGCAGGAAGCTACGATCAAGAACTTTAGCCAATCGTCAAATGCTTTAGCCCTCGGTCAAGTCAGACACATTTTGTCGAATGTGAGTTCATGTGAATGTCATCATTCCATTCTAAGAAAGTGCAAACTGCTAAAGTGTATTGAATGCATTGTTGGCGTATTTTTCTCTCATCTGTGGGAAACTACGACTAGAAACTTGCACAACTTGCAACCACAATATAATACATAACCGGGGTCACTTGATTTACGCTGACCCCAAACACTACAGAGATACGAATGCAAGTAAAGTTTGATCAAGGCAATCACGAGGTGGAATGATTTGTATTTACAGGCAGTCTTTCGCTAAAAAAATATAATATGGTCTTCCTAAAGTTGTTGTCACTGTGTCCTGAATACTACAGTATATGAATGGGAAAATTGCACAGTCAATGGAGTGCATTGTCTCGTACGCATATTGCTTAAGATTTATTTCCCTGCCATGCAGTAATTTGAATTATTCTTTTAAATAATATGTGGAATAATATTTTACATGAAAATATAATTGTGAATTTACTGTTTCATTTTTGATTTCTGTACATGAGGTGATTTTGTGTCCCCATGTAGTAGATGGCAATCTGAAGAGCAGAGAAACTGTACTCTTTGTGTGACCTGTACTTTTATTAGTGAATGGATTCATTTTCTAGACGTTATAATAAAAGGATAAATCGAGCAACTCAATGCAGTTGTCGTGAGGGAGGGAGGGAAGGAGGGAGGGAAGGAGAGAAGGAAGGAGGGAGAGAAGGAGGGGGGGGGAGGAGGGAGGGAAGGAGGGAGAGGAGGAAGGGATACATGATGCTTGGATGGATGGATGGATGGATGGATGGATGGATGGATGGATGGATGGATGGATGGATGGATGGATGGATGGATGGATGGATGGATGGGTGGGTGGGTGGGTGGGTGGGTGGGTGGGTGGGTGGGGGATGGGTGGGTGGGTGGATGGATGGATGGATGGATGATGGATAACGGACGGACGGACAGCTGGACGAACGGACGGACGGACGGACGGACGGCTGGCTGGCTGGCTGAAGTTTTACGGTCTATCAGGTTTTGTGGGCTATGTTAGACCGTTGAGGACTAAACTGGCTATTTAGCAAATTAAGTCACGATGTTCCTATTATTCGCCTCTCACGAAACTCATAGAGAGACGCGGGGGGTCTATTCTGACCCCCCAACCCGCAGGGGGTCTATTCTGAACCCCCAACCCACAGGGGGCCAGCTGTGGCGCAAACACGATCGTTAGAATTTTCTGAAGCTTCACACCCTCGAGCTTCTTCAGACCAACCGCCACCGCCTCCAGATTGTGACAAGACAACGAGGCTCTCCAGAATGGAGATGTTACACAGAGCAACGCTCTTATTATCGCTGGAAAACACAAATGAAAATAGGTTTTTAGTGTAAGACCTTTTGAAAAATACAAATGATAGCTCTTTATCTTCATCAAGCCAGTGTTCTTCTCCAGGCGGCACACACCTCCGTCCTTGAACCGATTTCGCTCCTCCCCCCCCCCCCCCAACCTCCCCCCCCCCTCCCATCCTACATCTCCACCCTTCCCTTGCAGCAAATTCCATACTCCTCTTTTTCCCGCGTCTACATCTCCCCTCTTTCCGGAAGGTAAAATCGTTTATTATTTTTCATTTACTGAACTCTCTCTGTATCTGTCTGTCTGTCTGTCTGTCTGTCTGTCTGTCTGTCTGTCTGTCTGTATGTCTGTCTGTCTGTCTGTCTGTCTGTCTGTCCGTCCGTCCGTCCGTCTGTCTGACTGTCTGTCTGTCTGTCTCTCTCTCTCATTCTCTCTCTCTCTCTCTCTCTCTCTCTCTCTCTCTCTCTCTCTCTCTCTCTGGAATCAGGGTTAGCTGAAGGAACACCCACTGTGTCTCCGTGCGATATGATCAAGAATTTTTCTGCATGAAGTGCGAGAAACAAAATATAGAAGCAAGCATATCAATAAATAAGCAAAGGGCAAATTAAAAAAATGCTAAGAAGAAAGAAATGAAAGAAAGAAAAAAGAAAAGAAAGATAGAAAGAACAAACGAAAGAGAGATAGAAAGAAAGTGAACGAAAGCAACCGCCCAGAACAAAAGCACTTTTTAAAATACGCGCTTGTTCACGTCCACTCACTCTCGCATCAAGCTGCAGTCACAGAGGAGGATGACCCTCCTTCACACAACTACCCGTATGCTGTCCAGTGAAGGTTCGGGCTCTGCTCGTGAATGTGCTAATGTTCGGACAGACGTCCTTTTGGCTGGGGGTCTCGAGCGAGCTCGCCTGACATTAAGAATACGACAGCCTCATTAACGTCAGGTCGCTCCTCATTGCTTCTTTACCACGAGCTGCAGACATAGGCCTGGGCGTCTGGGGTCTTCCTCTACAGACCTGGGGCTGGCCGGCCTGACAGCTTTGAGCGTGGATCATTTACGATTATTTTACGATCCGTCGCCAACGGTATAAGGCTCAAAGTCACACAGTGACCTTCACCGAATTTAGCTGCAGAGATTTCGGCTTTTGTGGGAAAAGGAGGCCGGTATAGAGGTTGGAGAAAAAGGGGGATAAGGGGTTGAGGGTCAGCTACTGGGAAAAAGGCATTGAGATATTTGCAAAGAACTTCATCTGACTTAAAGGTGATTTATCACGGCTCTATCCAAATTAGTGTGGCTGTGATAATGCACGAACTAAACCAGTCAGTTGAAAGTGGAGACTATCATATTTCTCACAATCTGGAGAGGTCTGTCTACATTTTTATTTTGGTAAAGAAAGTCCTTCTACGCCATTTTTTCCCTGTTCTTGAAGTGGTTTTTGTTGTAGAGGTCTGGCACGCTATGAGGAAGACAAGAAAGCCCTCCGAAATTATTGGCAAATCTGATATTTGCACACTTCCTAATTCGTAAGACAATGTTCCTACCCGATTACTGCAAACATTTATATCCATATCCATGTCTTTCTCCGACCTGCGAGCACGAATCTCAGGACAGCACACGCAAGGTGTCAGTGTTGTTTGTGGCTCGGGTGAGCTGGCTTTGGAGCTCTTTCCAAGAGCCAGTCTTCTTCATGCTTGGAAAGTCGCCATGGTCTTTATTCCCAGTCACCCAGCTATGACGGCCAATCACCATTCGTGTTCAGTATCTCGGGCTATCTCCTGTCACACCACCACCGCTAGGAAGCTGTTTGTCATGGTGGTTTTTTGCACAGACCATCTGACATCCTCACCTGTGATGTGAGATTCGCCATTCGGACAACGATTCCGGCAGCGCATTTTTGTGTATCCAAAAAAACAAAATCAAAATGTTTTCGACCTGACTGAAATTTTTCGAATTTAGTTGTTCTAGTGTGGTGGACAACAATGTAATTTTGACTCATGACACCGATACGTCTCTTTGCATGTCCTTAGAACTGTTTGAAATGTTGTCAACGGAATTACCAATTTGTTAAGTTGACTGTAATGATGACGCTTAGTACATAAGAAGGCGGCGTAGTTGTAACAATGGCAATAATAAAATCACTATTTCTACAAAAATCACATTCTCTGTTGCTGTTGTTGTTGTTGTAATCACTTCTACTGCTGCTGCTGCTGTTGATAATGATGATGATGATGATGATAATGATGATGATGATGATGATGATGATGATGATGATGATGATGATGATGATGATGATGATGATGATGATGATGATGATGATGATGATGATGATGATGATGATGATGATGATGATGATGATGATGATGATGATGATGATGATGATGATGATGATGGTGGTGATGGTGATGGTGATGATGATGATGATGATGATGATGATGATGATGATGATGATGATGATGATGATGATGATGGTGGTGATGGTGATGGTGATGATGATGATGATGATGATGATGATGATGATGATGATGATGATGGTGGTGATGGTGATGGTGATGATGATGATGATGATGATGATGATGATGATGATGAGGAGGAGGAGGAGGAGGAGGAGGAGGAGGAGGAGGAGGAGGAGGAGGAGGAGGAGGAGGAGGAGGAGGAGGAGGAGGAGGAGGAGGAGGAGGAGGAGGAGGAGGAGGAGGAGGAGGAGGAGGAGGAGGAGAAGGAGGAGGAGGAGGAGGAGGAGGAGGATGTTCATGATGATGATGATGA
This sequence comes from Theodoxus fluviatilis, assembly GCA_034096865.1. Classification (NCBI taxonomy): domain Eukaryota; kingdom Metazoa; phylum Mollusca; class Gastropoda; order Cycloneritida; family Neritidae; genus Theodoxus; species Theodoxus fluviatilis. Next base: position 995 of record JAWQFJ010028038.1, on the reverse strand, counting down.
TGATGATGATGATGATGATGAAGTTATGACTTTGTGCTTTTCTTACAAGTATGCCGCCGCAAACGTGAGCCTGAGGAGGAACCACTGAGAAGATATCTGCTTAGCGATGAGGTCGGCCCAGCTGTCTCTTCTTGATGTGGTGTTCCTGCTCATGTTCTTTCCCTCAGAACTCCATTCCCAGAAGAAGTCATAATTTGTTCGTTGCACTGTAATTACGACTACTTGGGACATCTTTTGGGAGGGTCCTGGTTTTAAAATTTGTACCAAAAGGATCTGGAATGAAGATAATATGGGCACAGTCCTTGCCACATCACCTGTGTCGGGAAAATGTTGTGACAGTGACAGACATCCAACTGCTTGAACTCATCGTATTTATCTGCAAACAATAAGCAAACGCTAGAGTTTATAAATAGCCTTACTGAAGCCTCCCATTGTTGCTTAAAGGGCATCTTTTCTATCACAAACAAATACTGACTCGCCAGCTTCCTCTTTCACGAGAAGAACTGTGCCACCAAAACTCTTCAAAATATTTTGCTGCTGCACTGCGAAACAGCCATAGTTCAAATGTTAAAGTTTTGCAGATCTTCTGTGTCACTTGAAATCAGCAGATCGATTTTCGCCCCATGCATAACAGCAGTCCGTATTGCTGAAAACAAATTGGCCGATGAGCCATATGATGAAATATGTGCTGCAGGAGATGAAGCAGAGAGGGCCGAGGGAGAGAGGGAGAGTGAGAAGGAGAGAGAGTGAGAGTGAGTGAGAGAGAGAGAGTGGGTGAGAGTGAGAGAGAGAGAGTGAGAAGGAGAGAGAGAGAGAGAGAGAATGAGAAGGAGAGGGAGAGTGCGAGTGAGAGAGAGAGGGAGAGCGAGAGAGAGAGAGAGAGAGAGAGAGAGAGAGAGAGAGAGAGAGAGAGAGAGAGAGAGAGAGAGAGAGAGAGAGAGAGCGAGATAGAGAGAGAGAGGGGGGAGTGAGAAGGAGAGGGGAGAGAGATTTTG
>JAWQFJ010028036.1:0-10000 GCA_034096865.1 Theodoxus fluviatilis | reverse complement strand
GAATCTGTCAGCTCCGGACCTCGAATCTACAATCACCCATTGCCACTGGAGGAAAGGAAAGATTGTATTTGTGCCAAAGTCAGCTTGTCACCTTGGTGGATTGCAGACTGTCCCCATGGCTGCCCGCGTCTCTGACTCGGTGAGTGGTTACAACGCTAGTTTCTACTCGCCTGCTCAAGTACCTGAGCTTTGAATATAACTTCACTCGACAATGTACGAGACCATTTGGATTCAAAGCATATGGACCACACGACATAAAATGACGTTGTGTCTTAATTCATGTACGTGTCTCTTGCCCTCCCAACTCTCGTCCCCCACGCCCCTCCCCCCCTCTCTCTCTCTCTCTCTCTCTCTCTCTCTCTCTCTCTCTCTCTCTCTCTCTCTCTCTCTCTCTCTCTCTCTCTCTCTCTCCCTCTCTGTCTCTCTGTCTCTCTCTCTCTTTCTCTCTCTCTCTCTCTATCTCTCTACCTACCTACCTATCTATGTCTTTCTCTCTCTTTCCCTACTACTGCTTCCCACTAGAGTGCGCCACTTGGTGTGCCTAGCAACAATGAAACCGTAGCACCCGTAATCGCATTGGATTGGCTCATACTAAACATCGAATTAAACGGAAGTCACTCCACGGATTTGCACGGTAAACATACTTCGAGCCATGGAGTTTACAGTCGTGGATGTGGCAGACGTGCCGACTAACTAATGAAGAAATGAATGTTTTAGTGCTCTCGTTACTGTGGCAGATTGGATTGTATGTCATGATTTGATAAATGTAGTTAACGTCGGCATTTATACCCATGCCTGTAACAAAGTAGCAGACGACACACCTTTTGGGATTTCCCTTGACCTTCCTTTTTGACTGGTGATGGTTATCTCCCTTCTATAATCAATTATAATCGCCCCGAATGCTTGTATGAATAAATATATGAGTTCTGAGGGAGGAAGGGGGGGGGGGTTGTATTTATTTCATCATGTATATCAATCACATGATGTGGCCCGACAGCTTCACTGCCATTCCCGCACCCCTCTCCTCGGACGAGTCCACTAGTGTGACCCATTTTGGAAATCTTTCCAACCTGTCCACCAACTTAGAGTCTTCATCTGTCTAACAATGAATTTCCAGGACTTTGCGTGGATGAAATCACCGTCTCCCATAGGATGCAATGAAGAAAGCATCTGTTCCACTGAAGAGCGAAAGGAGGGTGAGCCTAAAGTGAGTTTCGGGGGCTGTCCTCCGTCAGTATGGAAAACGATGCTGCTTTGAAAACGTTTGTAACTATGCTTGACGGTAACTTTATGATATTTTCTTGCAGCAACGTAGAGGTGGATGATTTGCGGAGCAACTGAAAATAAAATCTCAGCATCGACAACCAACATTTCCACCGAGATTGGAAGGTAACGTACCTTGTTCCTTTGCGAGCTTTGCTACTCTGAGCTTCCTTTCCCTTGTTAATGTCCTTATTGCTTTCGTGCTTGAAAAGATAATGTCCCTTTTTTGGTGGTTGTCTTATTTGTAAAAAAACTCTACGTTTCACGGAGAAACTGTACACAAAAAGTCCATGATATTTGGTTGAATGAAAATTGTCTGTCTATCACTTTACCCAATGTTCCCTCTCTTCTACAACCCCCACACCCCCCATTCCCGCCCCCACCCCACCCCCACCACACCCCCACGCATCCCCTTCCCCACCCCACAACCACCCCCACCTCATCCCAACCCCCCAACCACCCCCACCTCACCCCCACCCCAGCCCAACCCCACCCCACCCCCACCCCTACCTCACAACCACCCCCACCTCACCCCCATCCCCACTCCCACCCCCACCACCACCCCCACCACCCCCCACCCCGTCACCACCCAACCCCCACCCCACCCCCACCCCACCCCCACCCCATCCCACCTCACCCCCACCCCACCCCACCCCACCCCCACCCCACCCCCAACCCCCATCCCGCCTCCACCCCATCCCCACCCCACACCCACGCATCCCCACCATCACGCATCCCCACCCCTACCCCACAACCACCCCCACCCCCACCTCACCTCCACACCACCCCACAACCACCCCACCCCACAACCACCCCCACCCACCCCCACCCCACCCCCACCCATCCCCACCCCACCCCACCCCACCCCACCCCCACCCCCGTCCACACCCCACCTCACCCCCACCCCTAAAGCTGCCCCCATCCCCACCTCACCCCCACCCCTCTCCAAACCCCACCACACACAACACCCCCACCTCCACCTCACCCCCACCCCACCTCTACCTCACCATCACTCCATCCCTATTTCCTTTTCTTCACTATTTGTCACATATTTAGGGGGCAACGGCCACGTAAAGCACAACCGGGAGTTCCGCGGCTACGCACCGACCTGTCTGCGTCGAATGCATCAACTGCTTTCAAAAAGGGAAAACACCGTATTCCTATTTCAATATGTCAGGGGTAAAGTTTGATGAAAGATTTATTACGTCGGTGGGTTAAAAGCCATAGGCTCCATTTCAAACAATGGACACAATGGTGCTTTTCATTCCTGTTTACGAGTCGTCTTTGGATTTATGTCCGAGTCTTCCTGAAATACAGCACAGCCTGAATGCACGTTTGATTGCAACCTCCAACAATGCACGGGGCTTCTTTCTTTACCAGGGCACCTGGGGGGAAGCACCGAGGAGTGGAGGACGAAGGAGGTAATGACGCTAATCTCTCTCTGCTGGGCGTGGTGGCGGAGGGGGTGGGTTGATCGATTTATAAGTGGACACAGAATTGAGCGACAAGCTTACTGGCACGCGTGGGTTTGGCTTTTCGTCTCCAAGGGCGGTACCAGCTCAGTAACAGTGACAACAGAGACGCCTGGGTACGCAGGAAGTATGGAAAAGACGCCGATGATGGTGTGTATCCAGGTGGTAGTTTCGTCAGCACGGCTTCACATTATGAAAGGAACATTTTTCTCACAGTAATGAGAAGTAAAACCCAATTAAGGAATTCCAGCACAAAACAGGCAAGTATTTAGTAAACGGAAGGTCCCTATCTACTTTTTCCTTGTCTGTTACTGTTTCTGTGATCATGTCGCTGTACGTGTCCAGATACCATGTGGTAAGGGTACATTTGTCCATCACTAATCTAGAACAGTTCACTAAATTGGGTAAAGATTTAATTGGTAAGAGTTTACCTCTGTGATTTTAACTGTACAAAGATCTGTTACTGACTAGAAGCAGTTTAGTGTAGTATCACCTGTAAATTGTACTACCCTGATATATTACACCACGTCATGATATTTCCTCGTCTTCTCTTCCTTTCCTCATCCACACCCCTTCTCTCTCTCTCTCTCTCTCTCTCTCTCTCTCTCTCTCTCTCTCTCTCTCTCTCTCTCTCTCTCTCATACACACACACACACACACACACAAACGTTTTCTGAAACAGTTTAAGCAATAATGAAAGACTGTTATATCCAAGAGTAGGAATCGGAAAACAGGAGTAGTGACAGGTATAACTGGTATGCATCCTTCAAAGAAAGCTTTGGTTTGGAAAATTATTTGAATATACTGGACATAAAAAAGTTCAGAGATGGATTTATTCGCTTTAGATTTGGAATAAACGAGTTAAATACCAATAGGAGGTACGAACGTACACAAGACACACTATGTCCATTCTGCAAGGTAAACAAAAACGACGGACAGTAAAAAAAAACAAGTTAAGCCACATGTTAGTCAAATAAGATATTTATGTACCCTGTGTTTTAGCACATAACAGATTCTTCGTTGCCATTGTGTAGAATAAACAAAACAATTGATCCTATGGTACTAAGTGCATCATTTATCATTATGTTGTAAATGATTCGAGAAAAATTGCAATGTTGTCTTCGTACATTGTACGACAAAATTGTTGTCTACTGATTAAAGTACCTTGTAATACAACCTAATCAAGAACTTTCAATTGTGTGAATGTAAAATGTTGTGACGGGCCGTCGGCCTTACAATAAAATTTCAAAGTCAAAGTCTCTCTCTCTCTCTCTCTCTCTCTCTCTCTCTCTCTCTCTCTCTCATCTCACACACACACACACACACACACACACACACACACACACACACACACACACACACATGCTAACAACACATAAACACAAAGATTTAATGTAAAATACGTAAACCAAACAGGCAAAATTACAGACATATTACAGAGCTATACGTTGATTGGCAAACATATATACATAAATAAACCAGAAATACAGGCGGGAAATAACAAATTCAGAAAAGGCTAGCCAATTAATACATTATTCCGGGTGTATTTATGTTAGTGGTTTACTTTTCGATAAAGAAAAACATTATGAGATAAATTGATAGCCAATATTCGGAAAAAGTATCAGATAATGTTTGCGTCAGATTTTCGTACTTATAACGCAGTTTGATTTAAATTCATATGAGACATACATGTCTTCCACATAAGGTGAACAGGGCTCAACAGCCAGTCAGATTCCGCCCAGTGTATTGATTTCCAATATACAGACGTACGAAGCCTCGAAGCTTTGATATAATTAATGTTTGCTTCTCTCTCTCTCTCTCTCTCTCTCTCTCTCTCTCTCTCTTTCTCTCTCTCTCTTTATATTTCTCTCTCCCTCTGTCTCATCATCTTTCTCTCTCTCTCTCTCGCTCTGTCTCTCTCTATTTCTCTCTCTGCGTCTTTATCTCTCTTTTTTCTCTCGTTTTCTCTTTTTATTTATTTGTTTCTTTCTCTGTCTTTCTTTCTCTCTCCCCTCTCCTCTCTCTCTCTCTACTCTCCTCTCTTTGAGCCCTGGGCCGGGTTTGAAAATGCGAAGATCTCGGTAGATCTACGCAGATCTCGCCGAATGGGCAGTTTCATTCTTTGCTTGCTATCGAGCCAATCGTAGACGAGCGTAGATTGAGCGAGGCAGATTGAGAGGTTCTTCCTTTTAAGATTCAAGATGGCGGACAGCATGAGTACAGTGCGCGCCGCCATCTTGGAGACAAATGTTCGGCGTGGCTGCGTTGACCTGCATTCGATGTGTAAACTGTAGGAGGTTTCACGATCTATTAATGCATTCAACATACACCTTTGATAAATTAATGCTGTGCATGGCTTATATTTTCTTTGGATGGGTTGCTAGTATCTCGAAATAGAGCGTTTTCTGAATGAACCGGCAACACGTCGGCCATTGACATGTGGCTAGTTCACCTCTTGTCGTGACGTCTACGCATGCGCATTACTTCGTCACGTTGGGTAGTTTTTTTTTTAGCTAGCTCTTACTGCGAAGCAAGATCTTGATACCAAGATCGACTACCTATTTTCAAACCCGGCCCTGTGTCCATCTTTCTCTTTGTCTCTGTCTCTCTCTGTGTCCATCTTTCTCGTTGTCTCTGTCTCTCTCTTTGTCCATCTTTCTCTCTGTCTCTCTCTTTGTCCATCTTTCTCTCTGTCTCTGCCTGTCTCTCTTTGTCCATCTTTCTCTCTGTTTCTGTCTGTCTCTCTTTGTCCATCTTTCTGTTCGTCTCTGTCTGTCTCTCTTTGTCCATCTTTCTGTCCGTCTCTGTCCGTCTCTCTGTCCGTCTCTCTGTCCGTCTCTCTGTCCGTCTCTCTGTCCGTCTCTCTGTTCGTCTTTCTGTCTTTCTGTCCGTCTTTCTGTCCTTCTGTCCGTCTTTCTGTCTTTCTGTCCGTCGGTCTGTCTTTCTGTCCGTCTGTCCGTCTGTCTGTCTTTCTGTCCGACTGTCTGTCTGTCTGTCCGTCCGTCCGTCCGTCTGTCAGTCTGTCCGTCTGTCTGTCTGTCTCTCTCTTTCTTTCTGTCTTTCTCTCTCTCTCTTTCTGTCTTTCTCTCTCTCTCCCTCTGTCTCTCTCTCTGTCTCTCTCTCCCTCTCTGTCTCTTTCTCTCTCTGTCTCTCTCTTTCTCTCTCTCTGTCTCTCTCTCTGTCTCTCTCTTTCTCTCTCTCTCTGTCCATCTTTCTCTCTCTGTCTCTCTCTGTCTGCCTCTCTGTCTCTCTCTGTCCGTCTCTCTGTCTCTCTCTGTCCGTCTCTCTGTCTCTCTCTGTCCGTCTCTCTGTCTCTCTCTGTCCGTCTCTCTCTGTCCGTCTCTCTCTGTCCGTCTCTCTGTCTCTCTCTGTCCGTCTCTCTGTCTCTCTCTGTCCGTCTCTCTGTCTCTTTCTGTCCGTCTCTCTGTCTATCTCTGTCCGTCTCTCTGACCGTCTCTCTGTCCGTCTCTCTGTCTCTCTCTGTCCGTCTCTCTGTCTCTCTCTGTCCGTCTCTCTGTCTCTCTCTGTCCGTCCGTCCGTCTCTCTCTCTCTCTCTCTCTCTCTCTCTCTCTCTCTGTCTCTCTCCCTCTCGTCGACGAACTGTTGATTTACTAAAAACACGAAAAGCGTTTTTTCACGAGTTTTTCAGTTGAGTATCCTCACACTGACCTGCAATAGGATTACATGTTCGCGGACACCCAAACTCTTGTACAAGGGCATGTGTGTTTGCCCGCCCATTTCGACGGAGACGTCAGTGGCGCACGAGATAGTCGACAGACTGCGGGCAGACAGGTGGGTAGGCAGGTAAACAAATGGGAAGTCAAGCAGACAGGTGGGTAGGCGGATAGGCAGACAGGTGTGTAAGCAGGCTGACTAGTAGGCAGGCAGGCAGTCAGGTGGGTAAGCAGGCAGACAGGTGGGTAGGCAGGCAGACAGACAGGTGGGTAGGCAGGCAGGCAGACAGGTGGGTAGGCAGGCAGGCAAACAGGTGGATAGGCAGACATGCAGGTGGGTAGGCAGGCAGACAGGTGGATAGGCAGGAAGACATGTGGGTAGGCAGGCAGGCCAGTGGGTGGATATGCAGACAGGTAGGCAGGAAGACATGTGGGTAGGCAGGAAGACATGTGGGTAGGCAGGAAGACATGTGGGTAGGCAGGAAGTCATGTGGGTAGGCAGGAAGACATGTGGGTAGGCAGGCAGTCCGATGGGTAGGTGGGCAGACATGCAGACAGGTGGGCCGGCAGGCAGGCAGGCAGACAGGTAGGCAGGAAGCAGTCAGATGGGTAGACAGACAGACAGGTGGTAGACAGGCAGACAGTCGGGTGGGTAGACAGGCAGACAGGTAGGCAGGAAGGCAGACCGGTAGGTAGACAGGCAGACAGGTAGGTAGACAGGCAGACAGGTAGGCAGGGAGGCAGACCGGTAGGTAGACAGGCAGACAGGTGCGTAGGCAGGCAGACAGGTACGTAGACAGGTAGATCAAGGGAAACACAAGCAGACAGAAGGACGATGTGAGAGACGAACTGACAGGTATGTAGGTAAGTACATAGACAACGCGACGGATTTCAAAAGGAATAAAAGCACTCCATTCGAACAAAAATCTTTGGTTGTTCTTCTTTGGCCCTTTTTATCTCATACCCGTACTCGGGCAATGGAATCAATTTGTCTTTCCTTGACACCCACGCTCCGTATGTCTCTTTCATGAGGTCTTTCACTCCCTCCTTTACTGCTTTCCTTTAGTTCTGTCTTCTTAACCCATTCACACATATTACCTTGCACTCACTCACCACACCTGTATCACTATATCTTGTACACGCTGTTCTGCTACAAGTCGTAGCAGTAATACTCGCACTGTCCTTCCAACATTTTCTGCTTGCAGAATCTGTTTCAGTGTTTCTTTTGAATATCCTCGTCACAGTCACCCCTTCATTTGATCTACCTGCATTCTGGTGCGCAGCAGGGATATCTCTAAAGTACCAGAATAGACTACTTGCTTCTACCTTCTACAACGTGTCTCCATTCTGTACTGCTGATGATGCCTCTCTCATTCTTTCCTTCAGTCGCCTTTTCATTACAGTTTTCTTTCATTCCCATGCTCTCTCAGCCATGATCTTTCTCTCTTTCAAAAACACTCACCAACAATATACCCATTTTCTTCGTCCACTGGAATTTTCTCATCTAATCATCACCACTTTTCTTCATCCAATCATTCATCTCCCCACCAACATCATCATCACCCGTCGCCGACCTATGCTCGGCCCTGATCAGGAAAACACCGGAGATCACTCATGCAAGCAGCTACATGCAGGCTTCATCATGAATACACAACCTTACTGAAATGCACACATCGTGAAAAAACTCAAGCGTAGATACTAGATTAACATGAACACTCCACGTGGAAAATCAATGCGATTATGCACACAGAGATACTCACAAGCATTCTGCATTACCTTGAGTGGTAACGCCACTCTATAAATGCGAAGGCAAAACAAGGCACTGAAAAGCGAGATAGGGATTTCCCGTAGCTGTGTTACAGAAAATGATACTAGCACTACCTGGAATTTCAGAGGCCGTTCTTTGTAAGTCCTCGCTGTGACACCTGGAATCCATTTCGCCCCCAACTGGAGACGCGGCCAGCCTCCACACTTCAACTGTGGGGTTTTTAGAATATGTCAGATCCGGACCTCTACTCTGCAATCACCCATTGCCACTGGAGAAAAGGAAAGATTGTATTTGTGCCCAAGTCAGCTTGTCACCTTGGTGGATTGCAGACTGTCCCCATGGCTGCCCGCGTCTCTGACTCGGTGAGTGGTTACAACGCTAGTTTCTACTCGCCTGCTCAAGTACCTGAGCTTTGAATATAACTTCACTCGACAAGGTACGAGACCATTTGGATTCAAAGCATATGGACCACACGACATAATATGACGTTAAGTGTCTTAATTCATGTATGTGTCTCTTGCCCTCCCAACTCCCGTCCCCCACGCCCCTCCCCCCCCCCCCCTCTCTCTCTCTCTCTCTCTCTCTCTCTCTCTCTCTCTCTCTCTCTGTCTCTCTGTCTGTCTCTCTCTCTCTCTATGTGTCTCTCTGTCTCTCTCTGTCTCTATGTCTCTCTTTCTCTCTGTCTCTCTCTCGCTTTCTTTCACTCTCTCTCTCTCTCTGTCTCTCTCTGTCTCTCTCTATGTGTCTCTCTGTCTCTCTCTCTCTCTGTCTCGCTTTCTTTCACCGTGTCTGTCTGGTCTGTCTGTCTGTCTGTCTGTCTCTCTCTCTGTCTGTCTCTCTCTCTGTCTCTCTCTCGCTGTCTCTCTTCTTCTATCTGTCTCGGTCTCTCTCTCTCTCTCTGTCTCACTCTGTCTGTCGTTCTGTCTGTCTGTCTGTCTGTCTGTCTGTCTGTCTGTCTCTCTGTCTGTCTGTCTGTCTGTCTGTCTGTCTGTCTGTCTGTCTGTCTGTCTGTCTGTCTGTCTGTCTGTCTGTCTGTCTGTCTGTCTGTCTGTCTGTCTGTCTCTCTCTCTCTGTACTATCAAATGTTTCTCTGTGTGTGCTCCCCCACCCCACCCCCACCCACCGCCGATATATAAAGATTTCTTATTGTAAAATCATAAGAAACTGTTGCAAACTCTTTTGCATTGTAAATCTCTGTTTCAGGTTGAGATTTATTTGTTTGTTTGTTTGTCTGACATGATATTATGCTCAGCCTGAAACTGAAGCATGTCATGTTTATGTATCCCTTGTGATGGGCCACTGGCCTAAACAAAGTCAAAGTCAAAGTCTTTATCTCTCTCTGTCTCTCTGTGTCTATCTCTGTCTCCCTCTGTCTCCCTCTGTCTCTCTCTGTCTGTCTGTCTGTCTGTCTGTCTCTCTGTCTGTCTGTCTGTCTGTCTGTATGTCTGTCTGTCTGTCTGTCTGTCTGTCTGTCTGTCTGTCTGTTTCTGTCTGTCTGTCTGTCTGTCTGTCTGTCTGTCTGTCTGTCTGTCTGTCTGTCTGTCTGTTTCTGTCTGTCTGTCTGTCTGTCTGTCTGTCTGTCTGTCTGTCTGTCTGTCTGTCTGTCTATCTCTTTCTCCCTCTGTCTGTCTGTCTGTCTGTCTGTCTGTCTGTCTGACTGTCTGTCTGTATGTCTGTCTGTCTGTCTGTCTGTCTGTCTGTCTGTCTGTCTGTCTGTCTGTCTGTCTGTCTGTCTGTCTGTCTCTCTCTCTCTCTCTCTCTCTCTCTCTCTCTCTCTCTCTCTCTCTCTCTCTCTCTCTCTCTCTCTCTCTCTCTCTCTCTCT
>JAWQFJ010028035.1:30000-41016 GCA_034096865.1 Theodoxus fluviatilis | reverse complement strand
TCCAGAGAGAGAAGCACCGTTTTAGGAGAACGTGAGCAGGGAGAGAGGGGGAGGCGGAAGGAGGGGGCGACTCCGACAACCAATATCCTGAGTGATTGTTATAGAAACAGTTTATGACTGCAGTTTCCCATACTTCAGTAGAGAACTGCTTTCCCAGATTACTCCCCTATGGATTGGAGAGAGAAGTACTGACCCGTTTCATAAGAGGCAAATAACCACGGATATCGTTAATTGACGTGATATTATTCTAACTAGTTCTGTGTAGTTAAACATACAGAGTCGAAGCCTTGCGTTGGATAGAAAGGGGGGGGGGGAAATGTAAGACCACAGGCGGGGACTGAACCCCTGACCTTTCGGTTAGCGCCAGAAATGCTCTACCAGCTGAGCTACCATGGTCCGTGTTGTCTTCTCCTGTCTACACTGCCCTATATCAGTGGCTGCTGTTTCGGCCGTACATACCCGGCTGACCCGAATCCCAATATTTAGTTTTGCTCGTCTTTCCCAGCTGTCATAGGTCTTTCCCTAGTAACCCAGTCTACCCTGAGAGTAATGGGTTGGAGATGGAAGAACTGACCCAACACGCCATCCTACGCGTTTCATAAGAGGCAAATGACCAGGTATTGTGTGACTTGACGTGATACTATTCAACCTAGTTCTTGTGATTCCATTACATTCTCTACAAAGGCTGATAATTTCTAAGTCGTTCGTTCTTGCGTTCTTGCGTGCGTGTGTGCGTTGGAGTGTTCGTGCGTTCGTTCTCAGATTCGGCTGTGGGTGGATCATTGTTAAGAGTTAACCCTTGCTCAAGCATTATAAATGGGCAATAAGCTCCATTTTAATAAGTGTTGAAGCTCAAATTTAAAAGACAAGACTCTCATCCTTTTCTTTGGCATACACGTATATTCTTCAAGTGATCTCACAAAGTACCACAACACGTATTGCAGAGGTTATCACAAGAGAGCCATCTGGTTAGCAAAATCACTCACAAAAAGGAGCTTGCCCCACTTTCAACCTCACAGAACATGCCAATACTACCAGCGTAAGAGTTAGGTGTGCTCAAGTCGGCTGAAATTAAATTCCTCAAATAGTAATTCATGTACATCCAAAACATCCTGCATGGGGGGTTAAAGTGAGGGAAGAGGGGCAATATTACGTTTTTGCTCTGCACTTTCAACGTTGAGAGCTTGGTCACAATTGTTACGAACCGGCTAACTGGGCCTCGGGTTAGCCTAGCCCGTACAATGAAAATAAAGAAGAAAAAAACACAAACACCAGCACAGTACTATGAATGAGTATCATTGGCACAACTCAACTGCCCCGTCCCACACCAGGGCTCACGGGTGCTGACGTGCGGCCTCCGCCGACACAGTCTACATACGCTAAAGCGGCCCCCGCCGACACTCTCGCCGCAAGCTCTCATCGGTCCCCACCGACATTATTCACACCGGCCCCCGCCAGTAAAGCTCGGAGCCCCAGCTAGCGTCTCGTCACTCGTACTGTACCGAAAAACCCTTCTGTAAAGTTTCATCCTCTTAGGGCAGCATGGACAGACCCGGGCCGCAACCCTGGCCGCCCTCTTGGAGCAAGAAGGACTGTAATCGAGAGCGCCTGTTTTCGGGCAGCCATGTTGGTAACTTGAAATCCGTCGAACAGCAGGAAATCGGTCGCCATCACTGCTCCTGCAGACTCAGGACGACTCCACTGGTACCGCGACAGTCCTGTGCAGCACTGCGCGAAGACTATTGAGTCTACGAATGATTCAGTTCAGTGATGTACGGTATGAATTACAAAGTCAACCTTGATGAAGCTTTGCCGTTCGTGCAGAGATTCGATCTCCATTTTCAAACTGCCCCAGTCTGAGTTTTTTCATGGGCAGCGTCACAATGTGACGTCACAAAACTGATGACGTAACGTCTGCTGCAGCAAATCCGGAGAACTTGCCAGATCTTGCGGAAGAACCGGCTCAGTGTCAACTTGTGTCAAACATTTGCCTGGTTTTACTCAGCAATGGATAATCCATATAATGCCATACCACGCATTCATTCCAACAATGAAGTGAGACCTCTGCAACACCACTGCCCACACGGCTGTTGCGAAGTTGTTGAGGTTTAAATGGTGATGCCCATGACTGGAAAATCTCGAGATTGCTTCGGGATCCCCAGAATTGAAAATGACATTCTGTTCACGACAGTGTTGCAAAGGCGAAGTCCCATAAACGTGTCTTTCCGCTTAATGCTTGGCGGCTGATTAATGCTTGGCAAGTAACTTTTGGTGTCTCTCGTCCATGATGCTCACCATTGCAAAATGCATCATTTTGGATAAAATTTAAAGAACTCAATGAGTGTAACAGTACTTCAAATTAACTGCAGTGTCGTTCAGCACTCTCTTTGTGGGAGAAAGTTACAATGACAAACCGCGGATAGTCCACTAATGACTTGAAGTATTTCACCATGGACATATTATACACGGAGCAAGCTGAAGAGATCCTGGAATGCTGGTGGAAGACAAACAACCAACATGTATGATTATGTGGCCACCTGCAACAAGGAGGTCTCCTTCATAAACTATGTGCAAGCCATATCTTACAGCTGAAAGTCAGTTTATACGACTCAACAGCTACACACAACGTATCATTTCGATAATATAATGTCGTCTTTCTCGCCGTCGCCGCCGCCCTCCTCGTCCTCCTTAACCTCGTTCTCCTTCTCGTCGTCGTCGTCGTCGTCGTCGTCGTGGCCGCCCACCTCCTCCTAGTCTTCCTCGTCTTCCTCCTCCTCCTCGTCTTCCTCGTCGTCGTCGTCGTCGTCCTCCTTCTCGTCGTCGTCCCCCTCGTCCTTGTCGTTCTCGTCGTCGTCGTCCTCCTCCTTCTCGTCCTCGTCCTCCTCCTCTTCGTCCTCGTAGTCCTCCTCCTCGTCATCGTCGTCCTCCTCGTCCTCGTCGTCTTCCTCCTCGTCGTCGTCGTCCTCCTCGTTGTCCTCCTCCTCGTCGTCGTCCTCCTCCTCGTCGTCCTCTTCCTCCTCGTCTTCGTCGTCCTTCTCATCATCGTCCTCCTCCTCCTCGTCCTCGTCATTCTTCTCCTCCTCCTCCTACCTTTTTTCTCCCTCTTCTTCCTCCTACTCCTTTTTGTATCTCCTCCTTCTCCTTCTTTTCATCCTCCTACTCCTTTACATCAACCCCCTTTCCTTCTCAACCTCCTCCTCCACCTGATCCTCTTCCTCTTTCTTCCGCCTCATCCTCCTTTCTCTTCCTCCTTCTCACTCCATTTTCTTCTTCGTCTCCTGTTATAGTTGTAAGAGTTGGTGATACTGTTACTACACCTGCTACTCGTGGCGCTGCTGGTGCTGCTGCTTCCTCCTCCCCCTTCATATTTCTCCCTGCACACGTTCTCCCAAAGCGGCGTTTTCTCCCAAAAGCATAAACACTTTTACTCATCATGAGTCATCTCATCTCAAAATCGCCATGTGGGAATTTCATGACGAGGACATACATCGATTGGCTGGCGGTGCGTGCGCGAGGAGTGGTGCAAACGGTTCCATGGCTATGCGCCTCAAACAGAAATGTTTCTGCCTCATATAGTAACAAATAATTCACAAGGGCGACGTCGTTTGATAAAACTATTTTTTATTTCATAAAAGAGGAACATTTTGTGTTATTCATCGGCAGCTTTCACATTTAAAAAAAGTAGAATATCATATATAAGAGTTTCCAGTTTTGTCCAAAGCAAGGAATTTTTTTCTCTCAGAGTTATCTATTTTAATATGAACAACAGTTGATAATAATCCATTGGAGAATATTCCTACGAATAAAAATGTATGTGTCGCGGAAATATTACAAAAGAGACGTGCTGTGACGAGAAGCCCTTTCACCTTAAAATTGTATTTAAAACTTGGCTTGTTTTCTATGTCTAGGGAATATAACAATAGAACTTCTCGCACACTTTCATTCTCTCATTCACACAAAGCATGGAATAAGTATGAAATGAGAGAATGGAAATCTTACTGCAAATTAAAACTGTTTATTAAACAATCATTAATAACTCTATAAATGTTATGAAAAAGATCTAGGAATAATGTTTCTCTAAATACCAAACCCCATTGAAAGATGCTCTGCCAGACCAGGAGACTAATTTACTTACTTAACGGTTTCGATGTTTTCATCTGATGACGGTTCACATACACTTATATATCCATGGTAGAATCAAGTTCGATGAAACGGGGAAAAAAGGAAAAGGAGAATGAAAGAGGGGTAATCCAATTGATGCACAACCACAAGATTTAGTATACTACGGTGTAATCACTTCCTTCACCAGGATGGGTACTACTCATCATCCCAGCGGAATTTTCCAAGATGAAAACTTTTCGTCCTATTGTAGGATCAACCTGGGTAAACTTCAGGTCGATAATATTAATCCATTGGAGAAGGTGTTGACAGGAGGAGGACAACTACTTTCTGGGGACATCCGTTTTGAACAGCCAACGGTAACGTCCGATAACGGATCCAACAGCCGTTAGACACATTGATTAATGATGTTGCGTACGACCAGGTCTCAAACCCTCGCAACTTTCCTTTCAATTCTTTCTTTTATAATGAAGAGGGAGACATTACGACTTCCCTTATTATTATTATTACTCTACATCTTCTAAAGAAAAACCAGGGAACAGGACGCGAATGTACCACAAGGGTCTGTTCGTTGAAAATAAATGATGACGCGCGCCACGAATCGCATTATTTCACCTGTATTTATAAGTTTCCAGCCTTAGTTCGTCACAATCAAGTCACGTGTCCTTCTCTCATGATACCTGATTGCTTCCAAATGTACCTGCATCACAATATAAGATGAACTCGTGGCTTTCTTATCCAATGGTCTCTTTCGTTCGATTACTCCCCTCACATGGTGATCACATGTCTTTCTCCCGACCTGTCATGATCCATGATTAGAATTTACCTTCTCTCCAATTAGCTATCACCTCCCAT
The DNA here is from genome assembly GCA_034096865.1 of Theodoxus fluviatilis. Taxonomy (NCBI): domain Eukaryota; kingdom Metazoa; phylum Mollusca; class Gastropoda; order Cycloneritida; family Neritidae; genus Theodoxus; species Theodoxus fluviatilis. The sequence continues at coordinate 36,042 of JAWQFJ010028035.1, read as the reverse complement.
CCAACTCAAAACAACGTCATCGGAATGTTTTACGCAGTGACGTCATCATTCGATTTCGGGATCGCTTCCAGCGAAGAACTAAAATAGTATCTCTCCACTCAATTCCCCTCATTCTCTACTTCACTGGTCTGGCAGTTGTCTCTACACTCAAATACCTTCTGGCAGAGATCTAGAGAACCCATCCCGTTTTAACTAGAGAATAAACTAAAGAGAGAGAGTAAACGTAGTTTCGTCACACCTCCCTCCCTAAAATCAGAAAAATTTTATACAATGAAATTTTTCTATAACTTCCCTCTACCATTTAATCAACACGGTATAAAGGCCAATGGCATACAACTTCCGCATTTAAGCATAACAGAAAAACTCATAGTACAATGGCATGAGTAGAACATCATCTCACGGAAATGACAATGCAGAGGTCCTTAAATTCCATTGAACTGAAAACAAGACATCTTGCTGGCCACAACAGGTTTTAAACAGTCTCATAACACCAGGCCTACAACATAGCCAATCATAAACCACTAATGAAGCAAAACACAAACTTTTATAGCCAACCCAAACATAGACTATAAATTTCTTTCATTTCTCCACACTGGTCTCACTCTTCTTCTACTAGTTTTTATTCTAACCTAAATAAGGCGTCAGCCACAACATTGGCTTTCCCTGCTACATGGGCCACAACTATATAAGCATGACATCCAAGTATGTCTCTCGTGAGCTTATTGACCAATCTTTGAAATGTAGCTGGAGCGTTTTTCAACCCAAAGGGAAGAACTTTATACTGATAGAGACCGTCTGACGTCACAAAGGCTGATATTTCTTTAGCTTCGTCAGAGAGTGGAATCCCGTAGTAACCCTTCAACAAGTCTATTTTGGAGATGAACTTTGCTTTTCCTACACTGTCCACACAATCATCGATACGTGGAATGGGGTAAGAATCAGATCTTGTCATAGCATTCACTCTTCTATAATCCGTGCACATTCGCCATCCATTTTCTCCCTTCCGGACCATGACACATGGAGAACTCCAACTGCTAGCACTTGGTTCAATCAAATCATGTTGTAACAAGAACTGTACCTCTTTTCTCAAAGCCTCTTTCTTCTCACCTACCACTCTATAGGCATGTTGTTTTACTGGAGATGTATTATTGTCTAATAACTCTATTTCATGAGTTATTAAATGAGTTCGATGTGGTATATTCGTAAACAACATTGGGTATCGATTCAGCAGAACCTTTACTCCCTCTTTCTCTCTTTCTGTCAAATGTGTCAACATATCCTCCTGATGATAATACAAATATTCATTGCTCCTCTCCACTTTCGTCTCACTTTCTTCTCCACTCTCTTCATCCTTGTCAGATTTAGTCACAACAACACACACCTGTGCAATCTCCTTTTGATCTTCACTCTGATGATATTCTTTCAGCATGTTCACATGACACAATCGTTCCTTTCGACGACAACCGGGGGTGCTGATGACATAAGTCACTTCCCCTACACGTTTTTTCACCTCAAACTCTTTTTCCTCTTTCTCCAGTTGTACCACCTTCTCTCTCTCTGTCTCATTTTTCCAGGATTCGTGACAGCACATGTGACCGCTTTCATCCTGAACTGATTGCATCTCTCTCTCAGCCTTTCCACACTAGCCTTCACACAAGATTCAGGCTCAACCTCTACCTCTTCCTCCTCCACTTTCACTAGTGGGTTCACTTCACACCTCTCTGACACACTAGGTACAACTTGAGTCTGGCTTTCAAGCACAGTCACCTTTTCCACAAAACATCCTGGATATTCAACACTTTCTTCTCGGTCATCAACCTGACCACTACCCAATACGGGCGACAACAACGAGTCTTCCAACTCTACAGTGTCTACACAAGACTCTAACCTGCAATCCTCTCTAACACTATCAACACCAGTACCACCATCAACAGGGGCTAATAAACACCGACGCAGCTTCTCAGCTAACTTGTCGCCTCTCTTCACTACCACTTCTTCCTTCACCTGACTCACCTCGTTCTGAGGAACAACTCCAAGCACTACTTGCTCACAGGAGAGAACTCTGTCATTCTCCTTCTCCAACTGACTCTCTTCACTCTGAGAAACTCCGAGCACTATCGGCTCCATCTCACACGAGACACTCACAGTCTCCTCTGAACTGACCACTTCCTTCTGACCCAAGGCAAGTGCATCCTCTTCCGAACTGACCACCACCTTCCTGTCAGCCAGATCATTTCCCAATAATACGTCTACTCCCTGAATACGCAGCTCTTCGGACACACCAACCACTACGATACCACTATAGTCTTTGGTCTCTAATCTCACCTCATGTAGGAAACTAGAATGCTCATTACCTCCAGTATCAACCCACGTAACCTTTTTCCCAGTGTTCGACTCTCCCCAATCGGCAAGAACTCCAGCCCGCACCAACGTGATGTCCGAGGCTGTACTACTGCGCACATTAACAGGCACCTCCTTCCTCCCCACACACAACTTTCCTGGAGATACATTCAGAACGAATTGCTCCTCAACCTTCTCACTCTCCTGACATTGTCTACGGTGTTCACACAACCCACTCTCTCCAAATTCCACTCCACCCACGGTCTCACCCACAGAGCTGCTCTTCTCTAGCACTATGCCAATATATCTAATAAAGCCTACTCGTGGCCTAGAATCAGGAACCACTATCCCTTTCTTTGGCATCATGCCACGATTTCCCAACATTACATCTACGCCTGGGATAGGTAGCTCTTCACACAACTCACTCCCTCCAAACTTCGTTCTACCCTCAGTCTCACACATTGGTCCACTTTCCTCCATCACTACATCCAGCTTTCTCGCCGCGGCTACACACCGTCAGATATCACGGGTCACTCTCACTCGGCAGTCGCGAATCGTGTGTCCCATTTTCCCACACCGGAAACATCTGACACCACCAGGTGGCTGACTAGCACTCCTTCGCTCCTCCTTCCTTCCTCCATTTCCCATGACCATACCAGCTATCTTCTCACTTTTTCCCCATCTAGGATTTCTTCCCTCATCTCTGCTCCTTCCCTGGTTAATATGTTTTCCTTCATCCCGACCCTTCTTATTCCCACTACTTGCATGGATCAACTCATAATCATCAGCCATTGACGCTGCCTGATCAACCTCATTCACCAGTCTCTCTCCCAGATAGACTCGAACTTCTTCTGCTACCGAGTTATCAAACTGTTCTCTGACAATCACTTGTTTCAGACGATTCATATCTTCATTCGCACCTACAGCAGTACACCACCTGTCAAAAGTACTGTGCAGTCGATACGCGAAATCCCTGTGTGTTTCCCCCCCTTTCTTCCTACATGTCCGGAATTTCTGACGATAGGATTCTGGTGTGAGAGCATATTTTTTCATAATCTCTCCCTTCAACGTGTCATAATCACACTCATTAATTGGTAATGTGTTATAGACCTCTTGTGCCTTTCCAACCAACACACTACCTACAATGACAGACCAATGAGCCTTCTGCCACCTCAAACTTTCCGCCTGCTTCTCAAAAGTAGCAAAGAATCCCTCTACGTTTTCCTCTGAAAATACTGGCACTCCTTTGTATCTCCTCAAGTCAATCTCTCCATCTCCATCACGTCTGATCCTGTTTTCCTTCTTCTCTCTATCATCTGCCTCCATCCTGTCCCGCTCAATCCCTAATTTCTCTCTATCTATCTTTTCTGTAGCTTCTATTTTTCTCATCTCCAATTCCCTGTCTTTCTCTTTCTGCTCTCTCTCCATTTCCCTGTCTTTCTCCTTCTGTTGAACCTTCATTCGTTCTAATTCGAGCTCATGTTGCCTCATCTTCTCCTTCTCCTCTCTCTCTAATTTCTCTGCAGCTGCTATTTTTCTCATCTCCCACTCCCTGTCTTTCTCTGCAGATGCTATTTTCTCTCTCTCCAATTCCATTTTCCTCATCTCCACCTCCATCCTTTTCTCCTCTAATTGAATTTCCCTCAATCTAATAGATACATCCTCTACTGGCTTTTCAGTCTCCTTTTCACTCTCTGGCCTAGGCTCGTTCCTCTTCTTCCTCCCTGTCTCTCCTTTCTCTTGCTTCCTCTTCTTCTCTCTTTCAATCGTGAACACTTTTGTCCCACCTTCAGCCATGGTGACAAGTTATCAATTCCACAATCACTAAAGAGAAAAATATCAGCAAGACTCCGAATTTCAACTAACTGCAGAATCTCTAGGGAAAATCAAACAGCAATGTCAAGCAATGGTCACAAAGTGCATCAGCATCACGACATCAAAGGTGAATCAAGAACAATGGCATGTCATGTTATAACAATCACTCACTCAGACACAACCAATGCAATTTAAAACCTCTGATTGTTAAACATCTCAAATGGATTCAGAATTTTCCTATCAGTTACATTTACGTTCACATATCCCGAGACGAGAACCCCAACTGTGACGAGAAGCCCTTTCACCTATAAATTGTATTTAAAACTTGGCTTGTTTTCTATGTCTAGGGAATATAACAATAGAACTTCTCGCACACTTTCATTCTCTCATTCACACAAAGCATGGAATAAGTATGAAATGAGAGAATGGAAATCTTACTGCAAATTAAAACTGTTTATTAAACAATCATTAATAACTCTATAAATGTTATGAAAAAGATCTAGGAATAATGTTTCTCTAAATACCAAACCCCATTGAAAGATGCTCTGCCAGACCAGGAGACTAATTTACTTACTTAACGGTTTCGATGTTTTCATCTGATGACGGTTCACATACACTTATATATCCATGGTAGAATCAAGTTCGATGAAACGGGGAAAAAGGGAAAAGGGGAATGAAAGAGGGGTAATCCAATTGATGCACAACCACAAGATTTAGTATACTACGGTGTAATCACTTCCTTCACCAGGATGGGTACTACTCATCATCCCAGCGGAATTTTCCAAGATGAAAACTTTTCGTCCTATTGTAGGATCAACCTGGGTAAACTTCAGGTCGATAATATTAATCCACTGGAGAAGGTGTTGACAGGAGGAGGACAACTACTTTTTGGGGACATCCGTTTTGAACAGCCAACGGTAACGTCCGATAACGGATCCAACAGCCGTTAGACACATTGATTAATGATGTTGCGTACGACCAGGTCTCAAACCCTCGCAACTTTCCTTTCAATTCTTTCTTTTATACTGAAGAGGGAGACATTACGACTTCCCTTATTATTATTATTACTCTACATCTTCTAAAAACCAGGGAACAGGACGCGAATGTACCACAAGGGTCTGTTCGTTGAAAATAAATGATGACGCGCGCCGCATCGCATTATTTCACCTGTATTTATAAGTTTCCAGCCTTCGTTCGTCACAATTAAGTCACGTGTCCTTCTCTCCTGATACCTGATTGCTTCCAAATGTACCTGCATCACAATATAAGATGAACTCGTGGCTTTCTTATCCAATGGTCTCTTTCGTTCGATTACTCCCCTCACATGGTGATCACATGTCTTTCTCCCGACCTGTCATGATCCATGATTAGAATTTACCTTCTCTCCAATTAGCTATCACCTCACATCCAACTCAAAACCTCGTCATCGGAATGTTCTCCGCAGTGACGTCATCATTCGATTCTGGGACCGCTCCCAATGAAGAATTAAAAATCCGATCTTCTAACTCAATTTTTCCTCATCCTTTATTTCACTGGTCTGGCAGTTGTCTCTACACTCAACTACCGTCTGGCAGAGATCTAGAGAACCCATCCCGTTTTAACTAGAGAATAAACTAAAGAGAGAGAGAAAACGTGGTTTCGTCACAATGACACTGATACAACTGTCACAGCTGATGTGGAGGTGCAGTGTGTGACACTGATACAACTGTCTGTCACAGCTGGTGTGGAGGTGCAGTGTGTGACACTGATACAACTGTCACAGCTGATGTGGAGGTGCAGTGTGTGACACTGATACAACTGTCTGTCACAGCTGGTGTGGAGGTGCAGTGTGTGACACTGATACAACTGTCACAGCTGGTGTGGAGGTGCAGTGTGTGACACTGATAC
>JAWQFJ010028035.1:22500-25000 GCA_034096865.1 Theodoxus fluviatilis | reverse complement strand
AATACAGTACACAAGTGCACATGGTGTATTCAGGCAGTAGGACCAGGCTGAATACAGTACACAAGTGCACATGGTGTATTCAGGCAGTAGGACCAGGCTGAATACAGTACACAAGTGCACATGGTGTATTCAGGCAGTAGGACCAGGCTGAATACAGTACACAAGTGCACATGGTGTATTCAGGCAGTAGGACCAGGCTGAATACAGTACCCAAGTGCACATGGTGTATTCAGGCAGTAGGACCAGGCTGAATACAGTACACAAGTGCACATGGTGTATTCAGGCAGTAGGACCAGGCTGAATACAGTACCCAAGTGCACATGGTGTATTCAGGCAGTAGGACCAGGCTGAATACAGTACCCAAGTGCACATGGTGTATTCAGGCAGTAGGACCAGGCTGAATACAGTACCCAAGTGCACATGGTGTATTCAGGCAGTAGGACCAGGCTGAATACAGTACCCAAGTGCACATGGTGTATTCAGGCAGTAGGACCAGGCTGAATACAGTACCCAAGTGCACATGGTGTATTCAGGCAGTAGGACCAGGCTGAATACAGTACCCAAGTGCACATGGTGTATTCAGGCAGTAGGACCAGGCTGAATTTACAGTACACAAGTGCACATGGTATATTCAGGCAGCAGGACCAGGCTGAATACAGTACCCAAGTGCACATGGTGTATTCAGGCAGTAGGACCAGGCTGAATTTACAGTACACAAGTGCACATGGTATATTCAGGCAGCAGGACCAGGCTGAATACAGTACACAAGTGCACATGGTGTATTCAGGCAGTAGGACCAGGCTGAATACAGTACACAAGTGCACATGGTGTATTCAGGCAGCAGGTCCAGGCTGAATTTACAGTACACAAGTGCACATGGTGTATTCAGGCAGCATGACCAGGCTGAATTTACAGTACACAAGTGCACATGGTGTATTCAGGCAGCAGGTCCAGGCTGAATACAGTACACAAGTGCACATGGTGTATTCAGGCAGCAGGTCCAGGCTGAATACAGTACACAAGTGCACATGGTGTATTCAGGCAGCAGGACCAGGCTGAATACAGTACACAAGTGCACATGGTGTATTCAGGCAGCAGGACCAGGCTGAATACAGTACACAAGTGCACATGGTGTATTCAGGCAGCAGGACCAGGCTGAATACAGTACACAAGTGCACATGGTGTATTCAGTCATCATTTCGATGCTGAATACAGTACACAAGTGCACATGGTGTATTCAGGCAGCAGGTGCAGTCTGAATACAGTACACAAGTGCACATGGTGTATTCAGGCAGTAGGACCAGGCTGAATACAGTACACAAGTGCACATGGTGTATTCAGGCAGCAGGACCAGGCTGAATTTACAGTACACAAGTGCACATGGTGTATTCAGGCAGTAGGACCAGGCTGAAGAATAGTATACATTTGGAGCCGCTCAGTGCCCCCTCATCAGCTGGACCCCCTGGCTGCTGGGCTTTCGGGGCCTGCTCCAGCAACCCCGCCAGGGGCGGCCCCAAGCAGGCAGTGAGGCTAGCAGGGGCACCGTGACAGGGTCAGATCAGTCAGGTGCAACCTTGCATTCCATTACCCTGGAAAATCTAGCCCTGCCTGCACAGGGCAACAACCTGGTCACCCAATGCTGTTTCCATTGCCAAGAACACTACTGCACATCACTAAAGGGGGTGAAGAGTGAAGGGAAGTGTGACCCAGACAAGGATGATAAGTTGCTGGATACTGCCACACCTTTACCTTTACTGTTGCCTCACTCTGACTGGCTGTTGGCGTGGCTTGCGCAGGGAGAGAGAGCCAGACCCTGAACCTGACAGCATCCTGGACCAGCGACACAATGTGTACGACCATGACGAGTTTGACGTCTTCCATAAAAATGCCGTGGACACCTCCAAGATCCGGCAGGGGAAAAAGTGAGTATGAGATGAAGTATGGAGGGAAGCTGTACAGCATCAAAACGCTGACAGTCTGTCTGGTTTTGAAACTTGTTGAAGGCTGTTGGAAGTGACTGAAAGGTCAGAGTGAGTCAAGGCCAAACTGAGTGATCACTTCACAGTAGGGGTCATTACAACTTGCTCTGAGTTCCTCAAATCCACAAAGTGAAGACTTCATTCTTGAAGCAGAGGTCTAGGGGATGACCACCAAAAAAAGTCACTCCTTCAAGTTCAAGATAAACTTTTAATTTTAAGTTGCTTGGAAATGGTGCTCTTTCTCCTCAGCAAATGAGAGCTTACTGGACTGGTGTACTAGACACCTTTATTTATCTGATGGTAGCAAAGCTGTCAGAAATATTGCTTGCAGATTCTGTTGAAACAATGAAAGTGTAACCCACAAAGAAAATGGAGATAGATATTAATCCCAAGAGACAGTATTTAAACCAAAATGTTTCTTTTTATTAAAGTCTGTCTGTTTTGTCTCCATTTCCTTTTGGGATGTGTTTTTAATGTTCACCTGATACATATCATCATCTCATTCTAGCGTTCATGCCGCA
>JAWQFJ010028035.1:0-17500 GCA_034096865.1 Theodoxus fluviatilis | reverse complement strand
GTGCACGTGCATGTGTGCTATGTTATTTATATTCTAGCACTGAAGTTTTATTGTGGCTAGTGCTTTTTTGTGTACTTACCATGGTGGTGGTGCTGTTTATGAGTAAGAGAGGCTGAGAGTGAGATGCATTATGTATGATTAAAGCATTATCTATTTCTGGCTGTGCGAGTTTCCTTGCTACTGCGTCAATCACAGAAACAAAATGTCACTGAAGAGTCACAGAATCCCATGAGAAATTCAAACTTTTTTTTTACATAGACTATTGTCTATCTGATTAAATGAGAAAGTAAAAATGGTTATATATTTAGAAGATGAGTATATGTACAAGATATCTTGTTGTGCTTTCAATGCGACGAGTGAAAGACTCCAACCATACCGGTTCATCTCATCGTCAAAAACGGGACTTTGTGGCCTCCTTTGTTTTTCTACATTGTGTGAGAATTCTGTGGTGCAGTTTCTGACTGTGCTTGCTGTGTTTGCAGGCCGTTCACCACCCCCAGGGTGCTGGCCGGAGAGAGCAAAAGCAAGAGGGCAGACGTGGAGGAGGAGGAGAGCCAGCCAGAGGAGGTGAGGCCTTCCCGTGTGTCACTTTGTCTCTTGCTCTGTCACCTCCCCACTCCATACCTCTGTGGGTTGGGGGTAAGAACTGACCCACTGCATCCCCCTATGCAATCCCCCTGTGGGTTCGGGGTAAGAATTGACCCGCCCTGTCTCCCTATGCCATTCGTAAGAGGCGAATACCTAGGGACACCGTGGCTTGATTAGCGTTTACTATAAACTGTTCTAATGATTTTTGTGCTAAATGGCCTTACATAGCCTACAAAGGCTGATAGGCCATCAAACACTATCCATCCATCCACCCCCCTATGCAAATAACTATGGAAATTGATATTTTGCTAGCTCTTACTCTAACAAGCTCTTGTCATTTTGTAACCTGCAAGTGCTGAAAGGCTATAAAGCCTTATCAAGCAATCCAGTCTCCAGTTTCATTTTGTCTTGTGTCTTTATTGGTGCCTGCTCTGCAGGATCTGATCATATGGTCAACAGGATCTCCTAGGTGCTGCATGTCTTAGAGAGAGAGAGAGAGAGAGAGAGAGAGAGAGAGAGAGAGAGAGAGAGAGAGAGAGACAGACAGACAGACAGACAGACAGACAGACAGACAGACAGACAGACAGACAGACAGACAGACAGACAGACAGACAGACAGACAGACAGACAGACAGACAGACAGACAGACAGACAGACAGACAGACAGACAGACAGACAGACAGACAGACAGACAGACAGACAGACAGACAGACAGACAGACAGACAGACAGACAGACAGACAGACAGACAGACAGACAGACAGACAGACAGACATACAGACACACAGACAGACAGACAGACAGACAGACAGACAGACAGACAGACAGACAGACAGACAGACAGACAGACAGACAGACAGACACACAGACAGACAGACAGACAGACAGACAGACAGACAGACAGACAGACAGACAGACAGACAGACAGACAGACAGACAGACAGACAGACAGACAGACAGACAGACAGACAGACAGACAGACAGAGAGATAGAGACAGACAGAGACAGACAGACAGACAGACAGACAGACAGACAGACAGACAGACAGAGACAGACAGACAGACAGAGACAGACAGACAGACAGACAGACAGACAGACAGACAGACAGACAGACAGACAGACAGACAGACAGACAGAGACAGACACAGACAGACAGACAGACAGACACAGACAGACAGACAGACAGACAGACAGACAGACAGACAGACAGACAGACAGACAGACAGAGACAGACAGACAGACAGACAGACAGACAGACAGACAGACAGACAGACAGACAGACAGACAGACAGACAGATCGACTGCAGAAGATAGAAGATCACTCTCCCCTCTCTCCCCATGCAGGAGGGCAGTGGCTCCAGGGACGCCTTTGTGGAAGACCCAGCCAAGCTGCGTGCCCAGGCGGAGCAAAAGGTCAAGGCCGCAAGGCAGGGTCGGGCTCCTGCTCAGGCTGCACCCCCTCGCAAGCACGACGTGGTGGGCAAAGCCAAAGGTCAAGGTCAGGACAAGGAGGTGCTTCGCAACCGTCGGTGGAAAGAGCAACACAAGGGAGGCAACCGCCGCCATCTTGCGGACAAGAAGCGCACGCAGTAGGGAGGAAGGGAAGGGAAGATTGGGATGTGGGGGGAGGGGGATGTGGAGGGAGGGGGATGTGGGGGAGGGGGATGTGGAGGGAGGGGGATGTGGAGGGAGGGAAATGGGGGGGGGGGGGGAGGAGGATGTGGAGGGAGTTGTATGTGGGGGGAGGGGGTGTGGGGGGAGGAGGATGTGAGGAAGGGGTATGTAGGGGGAGGGGGATGTGGAGGGAGGGGGATGGGTTGGAGGGGGATGTGGAGGGAGGGGGTTGTGGGGGGAGGAGAATGGAGGGAGGGGGATGTGGAAGGAGGGGGATGTGGAGGGAGGGGGATGGGGGGGGGGGGGGATATAATTCTATTGCTGACTGCTTGGGATGCCCAGTCCTGTTGTTCTGGCAAGACCTACAGTGAAGGCTGCAGTCATGGACACCAAGCTAAATATGATGTTCTGTGTGATGAGAAAATGCCAACCATGTCTTTTTGTCGAGCTTATGTACATTGCAACATTGAAAAGTTCAGATGGGAATAAATTGTTAATGGTGCTCTGACTTTCCTCCTTTTTACGTTTTTTGTCGTCCTATGTTTACGAACAATAGTAATCATTGAAGGATTGTGTCAACCTTTCAAATAAGAGAACGCCATCAATGATTTATCTGAAGGTTGTTCGCACACTGGGGTTCTGGCTACATGGTTGAGTTGCTCCATCTTGCAGCTGTTGTGTGCAGTGTGCAGCTGTTGTGTGCAGTGTGCAAAAGTGCATGGATCCAGGAGCTGCAGGTATTGGAAAGTTGCTAGTCTTGCAGTTCTTCTCCACTCACAGGAGTAAAACTAGGAACGTGTGAGGGCTAAGGTGTAGGATTATTCAAGTCACCTGTGATGTGTTAAGTTGCAGTCGGATTGCATGCTTCCGAGAGAGTGTAGATGGTGTTGACATGATTGTTAGAGGGGTCTAATGACGGAGTAAATGTGTGCAGCTCAAGCGCCCAAACCTGTAAAAGTTTGCTGCACAAAATCAAGCATCTTGCCTGTGGAGTGCAGGGGTCGTGGAGCATCAAGTGGCTGACAGGGAGACCAGCACGTGGTGTGCAGGGGTCGTGGTGTGCAGGGGTCGTGGTGTGCAGGGGTCGTGGTGTGCAGGGGTCGTGGTGTGCAGGGGTCGTGGTGTGCAGGGGTCGTGGTGTGCAGGGGTCGTGGAGCATCCAGTGGCTGACAGGGAGACCAGCATGTGGTGTGCAGGGGTCGTGGTGTGCAGGGGTCGTGGTGTGCAGGGGTCGTGGTGTGCAGGGGTCGTGGAGCATCAAGTGGCTGACAGGGAGACCAGCATGTGGTGTGCAGGGGTCGTGGAGCATCACGTGGCTGACAGGGAGACCAGCATGTGGTGTGCAGGGGTCGTGGTGTGCAGGGGTCGTGGTGTGCAGGGGTCGTGGTGTGCAGGGGTCGTGGTGTGCAGGGGTCGTGGTGTGCAGGGGTCGTGGTGTGCAGGGGTCGTGGTGTGCAGGGGTCGTGGTGTGCAGGGGTCGTGGTGTGCAGGGGTCGTGGTGTGCAGGGGTCGTGGAGCATCAAGTGGCTGACAGGGAGACCAGCATGTGGTGTGCAGGGGTCGTGGAGCATCCAGTGGCTGACAGGGAGACCAGCATGTGGTGTGCAGGGGTCATGGAGCATCCAGTGGCTGACAGGGAGACCAGCACGTGGTGTGCAGGGGTCGTGGAGCATCACGTGGCTGACAGGGAGACCAGCATGTGGTGTGCAGGGGTCGTGGAGCATCAAGTGGCTGACAGGGAGACCAGCATGTGGTGTGCAGGGGTCGTGGAGCATCAAGTGGCTGACAGGGAGACCAGCATGTGGTGTGCAGGGGTCGTGGAGCATCAAGTGGCTGACAGGGAGACCAGCACGTGGTGTGCAGGGGTCGTGGTGTGCAGGGGTCGTGGAGCATCCAGTGGCTGACAGGGAGACCAGCATGTGGTGTGCAGGGGTCGTGGAGCATCCAGTGGCTGACAGGGAGACCAGCACGTGGTGTGCAGGGGTCGTGGTGTGCAGGGGTCGTGGAGCATCCAGTGGCTGACAGGGAGACCAGCACGTGGTGTGCAGGGGTCGTGGTGTGCAGGGGTCGTGGTGTGCAGGGGTCGTGGTGTGCAGGGGTCGTGGAGCATCCAGTGGCTGACAGGGAGACCAGCATGTGGTGTGCAGGGGTCGTGGAGCATCAAGTGGCTGACAGGGAGACCAGCATGTGGTGTGCAGGGGTCGTGGAGCACCAAGTGGCTGACAGGGAGACCAGCATGTGGTGTGCAGGGGTCGTGGAGCACCAAGTGGCTGACAGGGAGACCAGCATGGGTCGTGGTGTGCAGGGGTCGTGGAGCATCAAGTGGCTGACAGGGAGACCAGCATGGAAGAGGGCGAGTGCACCATGCAGGTGTACAGGGCGGGAGTTGCTCAATGCCTTCCTCAGCTGCAGTTCCCGGCTCCTGGGCTTTCAGGCCCACTCCAGTGTGTCGGCCATTCTGCCAGGGCAGCCATAAGCAGCCACAGGGACACCTAGGGTCAACAGGACTGGAGCAGACCATTCAATTAAGACTTGAATGGACTGTGATGCTGAATTAGGATAAGGTAGGATGTAAAAGCCAGCATGTGGAAACTTATTTTGCAAAAAGCCTGGCTAATGCCAGCATTTCTAATGGGTGACAACAACTGATTTAGCTGGCTACGCTGTCAGTTTGAAAATGGCACCAACCTGAGTCTGTCTGTCTGTCTGTCTGTCTGTCTGTCTGTCTGTCTGTCTGTCTGTCTGTCTGTCTGTCTGTCTGTCTGTCTGTCTGTCTGTCTGTCTGTCTGTCTGTCTGTCTGTCTGTGTCTGTCTGTGTCTGTCTGTCTGTCTGTGTCTGTCTGTCTGTCTGTCTGTCTGTCTGTCTGTCTGTCTGTCTGTCTGTCTGTCTGTCTGTCTGTCTGTCTGTCTGTCCGTCTCTCTCTCTCTCTCTCTCTCTCTCTCTCTCTCTCTCTCTCTCTCTCTCTCTCTCTCTCTCTCTCTCTCTCTCTCTCTCTCTCTGAAGGAGTGATACGGGGAAAGCTTGTGGAGGATGCAATAAACTCTCTTGGACACAGTGGCCCTCAGACTTTCATGTGTGTGTGTGTGTGTTGTGTGTGTGTGTGTGCGTGCGTGCGTGTGTGTGTGTGTGTGTGTGTGTGTGTGCCTTGTGAGTGTTTCATCAGGGGTGATGGGACCCTGGGATACGTGACTGCTTCAGCAGCTTTTTACAGTACCGTAATAATCGCACACGACAACTCTTGTTAATTTTATTCTGGAGTGACATATCAGAACAATATTTGAAATCAGTCAAGATTGTTCTACCTATGGGTGCTGGACATGAACACATACCACCTACGCTTAGGCATGCACATATTGTGTGCAAGACATGCTCTCATCTAGAACTCCTCTGTACACAAACATTGACAATGTGACAATTTGACCGGGACGAGGAGCACACACCATGCGTTGAGTCAGTTCACGCGTACAGACATTGTTTACAGCTGAACTGCTATCTCTTTGCATACGCACAAGTAACATTGCCTAAAATCCCTCTGTATGCAGTGTCTTTGCAAGTTAAAAAACCAACACAAACTCCAGTTGTGGATTGATTGTTTCACGCTGTGTACCATATTGAAAGATAAAACGTGAGTACTTTTTAGCTGAAGTGCAAGATATTGACACAATGTGGAAAGAATTCTAAACGTCACTGCGCATGAAATGGGCAGTTGAGCCAGGGCAGTGCTCTTCCTCACTCTGCCGCTCTCATATCGCGTGTGTCTGCCAGCCAAGCTCCAATAGGGAAAATCTGCACGATCTGTCCGCCCTTCATCCATTTGTGGGGCGACGTACACGCCAACCCAAGACCTGCTGTGCACGTGCCAACAGACAAGCTTTGCCACCTCGTCCTGATAATATGCAAGGGAGGAAGGAGCCTTCACTGCGAGAGCACAGAGACTGATGTCCCACCAGCGCAAAGGCAGCCAGATGCAAGAGATGCGAGACCTCCAGATGCGAGACCTCCAGATGCGAGACCTCCAGATGCGAGACCTCCAGAGGCAAGAGATGCGAGACCTCCAGAGGCAAGAGATGCGAGACCTCCAGAGGCAAGAGATGCGAGACCTCCAGAGGCAAGAGATGCGAGACCTCCAGATGCGAGACCTCCAGATGCGAGACCTCCAGATGCGTGACCTCCAGAGGCAAGAGATGCGAGACCTCCAGAGGCAAGAGATGCGAGACCTCCAGAGGCAAGAGATGCGAGACCTCCAGAGGCAAGAGATGCGAGACCTCCAGAGGCAAGAGATGCGAGACCTCCAGATGCGAGACCTCCAGAGGCAAGAGATGCGAGACCTCCAGATGCGAGACCTCCAGAGGCAAGAGATGCGAGACCTCCAGATGCGAGACCTCCAGAGGCAAGAGATGCGAGACCTCCAGAGGCAAGAGATGCGAGACCTCCAGAGGCAAGAGATGCGAGACCTCCAGAGGCAAGAGATGCGAGACCTCCAGAGGCAAGAGATGCGAGACCTCCAGAGGCAAGAGATGCGAGACCTCCAGAGGCAAGAGATGCGAGACCTCCAGAGGCAAGAGATGCGAGACCTCCAGAGGCAAGAGATGCGAGACCTCCAGAGGCAAGAGATGCGAGACCTCAAGAGATGCGAGACCTCCAGAGGCAAGAGATGCGAGACCTCCAGAGGCAAGAGATGCGAGACCTCCAGAGGCAAGAGATGCGAGACCTCCAGAGGCAAGAGATGCGAGACCTCCAGAGGCAAGAGATGCGAGACCTCCAGAGGCAAGAGATGCGAGACCTCCAGAGGCAAGAGATGCGAGACCTCCAGAGGCAAGAGATGCGAGACCTCCAGAGGCAAGAGATGCGAGACCTCCAGAGGCAAGAGATGCGAGACCTCCAGAGGCAAGAGATGCGAGACCTCCAGAGGCAAGAGATGCGAGACCTCCAGAGGCAAGAGATGCGAGACCTCCAGAGGCAAGAGACGCGAGACCTCCAGAGGCAAGAGACGCGAGACCTCCAGAGGCAAGAGATGCGAGACCTCCAGATGCGAGACCTCCAGATGCGAGACCTCCAGATGCGAGACCTCCAGATGCGAGACCTCCAGAGGCAAGAGATGCGAGACCTCCAGAGGCAAGAGATGCGAGACCTCCAGAGGCAAGAGATGCGAGACCTCCAGAGGCAAGAGATGCGAGACCTCCAGAGGCAAGAGATGCGAGACCTCCAGATGCGTGACCTCCAGAGGCAAGAGATGCGAGACCTCCAGATGCGAGACCTCCAGAGGCAAGAGATGCGAGACCTCCAGAGGCAAGAGATGCGAGACCTCCAGAGGCAAGAGATGCGAGACCTCCAGATGCGAGACCTCCAGAGGCAAGAGATGCGAGACCTCCAGAGGCAAGAGATGCGAGACCTCCAGATGCGAGACCTCCAGATGCGTGACCTCCAGAGGCAAGAGATGCGAGACCTCCAGAGGCAAGAGATGCGAGACCTCCAGAGGCAAGAGATGCGAGACCTCCAGAGGCAAGAGATGCGTGACCTCCAGAGGCAAGAGATGCGAGACCTCCAGATGCGAGACCTCCAGAGGCAAGAGATGCGAGACCTCCAGATGCGAGACCTCCAGATGCAAGAGATGCGAGACCTCCAGATGCGAGACCTCCAGATGCAAGAGATGCGAGACCTCCAGATGCGAGACCTCCAGAGGCAAGAGATGCGAGACCTCCAGAGGCAAGAGATGCGAGACCTCCAGAGGCAAGAGATGCGAGACCTCCAGAGGCAAGAGACGCGAGACCTCCAGAGGCAAGAGATGCGAGACCTCCAGAGGCAAGAGATGCGTGACCTCCAGATGCGTGACCTCCAGAGGCAAGAGATGCGAGACCTCAAGAGGCAAGAGCAGCGAGACCTCCAGAGGCAAGAGATGCGTGACCTCCAGAGGAAGGAGATGCTTGACCTCCAGAGGCTAGAGATGCGTGACCTCCAGAGGCAAGAGATGCGAGACCTCCAGAGGCAAGAGATGCGAGACCTCCAGAGGCAAGAGATGCGAGACCTCCAGAGGCAAGAGATGCGAGACCTCCAGAGGCAAGAGATGCGTGACCTCCAGAGGCAAGAGATGCGTGACCTCCAGAGGCAAGAGATGCGAGACCTCCAGAGGCAAGAGATGCGAGACCTCCAGAGGCAAGAGATGCGAGACCTCCAGATGCGTGACCTCCAGAGGCAAGAGATGCGTGACCTCCAGAGGCAAGAGATGCGTGACCTCCAGAGGCAAGAGATGCGAGACCTCCAGATGCGAGACCTCCAGAGGCAAGAGATGCGAGACCTCCAGAGGCAAGAGATGCGAGACCTCCAGAGGCAAGAGATGCGAGACCTCCAGAGGCAAGAGATGCGAGACCTCCAGAGGCAAGAGGTGCGAGACCTCCAGATGCGAGACCTCCAGATGCAAGAGATGCGACCTTCAAATGCGAGACCTCCAGAGGCAAGAGATGCCAGACCTCCAGAGGCAAGAGATGCCAGACCTCCAGATGCGAGACCTCCAGATGCAAGAGATGCGAGACCTCCAGATGCGAGACCTCCAGAGGCAAGAGATGCGAGACCTCCAGAGGCAAGAGATGCGAGACCTCCAGAGGCAAGAGATGCGAGACCTCCAGAGGCAAGAGATGCGAGACCTCCAGAGGCAAGAGATGCGAGACCTCCAGAGGCAAGAGATGCGAGACCTCCAGAAGGCTGAGGAGGTGAAGACTACGTGAGCGCAGTGGAGGATGAACAACCAGCACACCCAGATGTACTTGACCCTCAGTCATTGGAACGCCGAAATGTAACGGTCCGATGCTGAAGAGAGTCACTCATATGAAATGGTGCCTCTCTTGTAGGAATGTTCCCGCCCCAGCGTGCTCCACCCACAAACATGACACAGGTTTCAGGGACAATGGTACAATTTATTGACACAAATGATTTAAACCAGCCTATCTTCTCATGATCGCACATACATACACAGCCTCACCTACGTACTCATGCACACTCATACGTACGCGCGCGCGCACGCACACACTCGCACAGAGAGAGAGAGAAAACAAATGCAGTAGCGTACTAAAGCCAACAACCAACAAACGAACTTGCAACACGATAGAAAGCTTAGAGTTTCACAAGAACGAAGTTTTTAAAATATAAAATTTTGCGCTGAACGAATTAAGTAAAGGAATCCAGACTATCAAGAAACATTTATTGTAACAAAATATTGTACCTTAGTGCCAACGATAACAGTACTTTGCTGCGTTTCTTAACTAGAGAGAGGAAGCATTCCTCTTCCATGAAAGATTTAGTCTTCTGTTTTAGCTGAGTTGTTCTGTCTTATCACAGAAAGGTGAGCTTTGTTCTCTACATCCAGCTCATTCATAGAGTGAAACGCTCCTGGCCGCCATCGTGGACACTATTTCAGCTGATGAGTTGCACCGAAACATCATTAGAGCAAGAGCACCAGTCCTGCTCTGTGATTGGGAGATATTATTAGAGCAAGAGCACCAGTCCTGCTCTGTGATTGGGAGATATTATTAGAGCAAGAGCACCAGTCCTGCTCTGTGATTGGGAGATATTATTAGAGCAAGAGCACCAGTCCTGCTCTGTGATTGGGAGATATCATTAGAGCAAGAGCATCAGTCCTGCTCTGTGATTGGGAGATATTATTAGAGCAAGAGCACCAGTCCTGCTCTGTGATTGGGAGATATTATTAGAGCAAGAGCACCAGTCCTGCTCTGTGATTGGGAGATATTATTAGAGCAAGAGCACCAGTCCTGCTCTGTGATTGGGAGATATTATTAGAGCAAGAGCACTGGTCCTGCTCTGTGATTGGGAGATATTTTTGTGGCGTGGACGGCGCCAGCGTGGAACGTGTGAAATCGCCTGAGTGCGACTGCCTTTATGACACAACGGAAGTCCACACACACCATGCAGTCGCCCACTGGTTCCAGAATGCGAAGCTTGCAAATTCTCATTCTTATTTGGTGGGACAAAGAAGCGTCAGCCCTTTAGCTTCTCTGGTTCAAGCGTTGTGAGAAATAAATTGTTATTCTTCCCAGTTGTACAGCCATCGATTGCGTGATTTCTGTAGTAGATTTTTTCTTGCAATGTCCCGTAGTATGCATTCATTGACTGTAAATTCCTTTGGTATAGTTGGGTTTCTTTGTAGAGGAATGTGTGTAGAAGTATCACAGAATGCCGTCAATCCGGCTCAGCACGTGAGGAACCCTTGATTCCTCAAGGAGCCTCTGGGGGAGAAGTCCCAGGAGAAAGGATGCTGGTTGAGTGGGTCAGTGGCTGTCCCAAGAAGGTACACTGCTTAAACAAGAACAGAAAATATACATGTATGTGACGTCATGGACGAGCCACGATCATATCAGAAGGGGAATATGTGTGGTTCAAGGTTTTTAATTAGGCAATTATGTTCAGAACATCTGGAGGTCTGTGCAGTATCCGCTTGTGTGGGGATGTGGAAGTTAGAGATACTCCTGATTGGCCTGGGGTTCTGGGGCTGTCTCAGCCAGTGGCGATGGAAGGGAAGATGGGGAGGAAATGAGAGGGGGAAACATGATGAGTGGTGAGTTAGTTGGAAGGAGTGAGAAGTTCGGAGGAGTCAGAGTGGGAAGGCGGACAGGGAAGTGGGAGGACACCACTCTGAGCTACCCGTACCTCGGTGGTGGAGACAGTGTGTGTTATGTACACGTACGCTGCCGTGTGGGGAGAATGAAAGGAGTATGGACAAATCAGCCGGTCCGACTTCTGTCCACATCCCACCAACGCTACACACCCCTTGTCCCACTCGCCACAACCACGCTCTAGCACACTTATGTTTTGGGTGATAAACTTCACGGTACACAACGCCACACCGTGGCGCCTCTGTTATAGCAGTTTGTCAGGGGCGCCACTTTCAAGGCCTGCAACGCGGAGCTGTCACCGTTTTCGGACTGCAAAACTCCTGCATGTGACGTCACATCCCTGCCTGTTTTGGCGGCTCGAGCGCAAAGGGCGGGTCGCTCGTACACAATGTCGCTTAGCGCACAAGTTGGGGCTATGAGTGAAAATGGAGATCATTATTTCTTTGAGCAACAAGTTATTCGTCGTCCTGACCTCCTTCCTGTATAGCTTTCGATAAAGACGTCTGTCTGTCTGTCTGTCTGTCTGTCTGTCTGTCTGTCTGTCTGTCTCTCTCTCTCTCTCTCTCTCTCTCTCTCTCTCTCTCTCTCTCTCTCTCTCTCTCTCTCTCTCTCTCTCTCCAATTCTCTAAAAATTGCGAAATCTTTAGATAAATTTAAACTGAAACTACATACCTTTCTTATGCAGTCATCCTAGATACTTTCATCTTATTCTAAATTCACTTTGTGGCTATTTTCAACGTGGTATTTCGTTACCATGAATTGATTGTAACCTGTGTTATTGTGTGAATTTTGTGTGGGATTGGGTGGGTGGGTGGGTAGGGGTGGGGGATGGGATTGGATTTGTTTGTTTGTTTTCTTGTTTTAACAAGGGCTGGATGTAAGATAGGCAGTTATGCCTAATTCATGTATTTCCCTAGAAAAATAAAGTGTAATCAATCAATTAAGTTTAATCAATCTCTGTCTCTCTCTCTCTCTCTCTCTCTCTCTCTCTCTCTCTCTCTCTCTCTCTCTCTCTCTCTCTCTCTCTCTCTCTCTCTCTCTCTCTCTCTCTCTCTCTCATTTTATGATTCACTGTTATACCTTAAACAAAGTGCCGGAATGTGAGAAATATCTCAGTACCATTGACATGGGGAAATTTAGATATACACTCACACTCTTGCTGTCAGTAGTACCCGGACTGAATGGAAACAAGTTAATATAAGAGCAGTGGTACAATGTCCATTCTGTAATGATAACACAGAAGATGAAATGCACTTCTTGTTGGTGTGCCCCACATATGAAGACTTGAGGGAAAAGTATCTCAAAAAGATGTACCAAATTTATGAACAGACGGGGTTTCACATTCTTGATAGATGGACAAGTGTACTTCAAAACAAAACACGGTGTCATGTTCTTGTACTACGTACTCAACAGACGTCAAAGACTTCAAGACGGACAACTGAAAAACAATTTTGAACCACATGCTAGTCAAGAAAGATAATAATGTACTCTGAGGTTTAGCCATTCTATATATTATACAAAATAATGTATCACACGGCACTAATTCTCGTCGTTGATTGTACGACAAAATTGTTGTCCACTGATTGAAGTATTTTGATTGTAAAACAGCCTAATCAAGAACTTTCAATAATTGATGTGAATGTAAAATGTTGTGACGGGTCGTCGGCTTTACATCATCATCATCATCATTATCATCATCATCATCATCATCATCATCATCATCATCATCATCATCATCATCATCATCATCATCATCATCATCATCATCATCATCGTCGTCGTCGTCGTCATCATCAACATCGTCATCCAAATGGAGTGACTGAACCTGGATGGGGAACCTTCACGTCCAACATGGACGCGAGCTACACACAAATCAGTCCAGAGTCCGTACGCCAGAGCGGCCACACCAGGTCTCCGCACGGCCATCCTGGACGACCAACATTTCATTTGGATCACGTGACGTCACGTCACTATCGTGAACGCGCGCCTGATGACCCCAGTCGGAGTTCCATGAGTGGAAAGCAGTGGTGGTTCATGCCGGGACTGAACCCCTGACGTCTGAATGACGTCATGTCCAGGACCGCTCTCCCGCACATGTTGCTTTGCCTCCTCCCCTTTGTTACTGCCACTTGCGATCTGAAAAATACGACGGAAACACATTTCAGACTAATCCCAAACAGACAGACAATCCTGGATCAAATCTGCTATTATCAAGGTGCATGTGAACTCAACGTTTCAATAAAACAAGCGTGTAAACATGAGGATGGTGACAGTTTTCTATCGGCCATGATCCACATTCCTGTGGAAAATGTCTACCCTGGTTGATTACAGCAGCGCCTATCCACATTAAAAGACGAGTACAATTTTGAAAACAAATATACGATTATGTCATGTGTCGTTGATAATTAATTCTTTATTAAAACTTTTATATTGTTTTGATTAAAGATCATGCAAAGACAAATAGGAGCTAATTATTCCAAAATATGTCGGGAAAGCCAGTCGTACACCGGGCGACTCCACACACTCCACACAGACGCGCTCAGCGTGTGTCATCTCGGGAGCCAATCGCGGTTCGCATCATTAGAGCAAGAGCACCAGTCCTGCTCTGTGATTGGGAGATATTATTAGAGCAAGAGCACCAGTCCTGCTCTGTGATTGGGAGATATTATTAGAGCAAGAGCACCAGTCCTGCTCTGTGATTGGGAGATATTATTAGAGCAAGTGCACCAGTCCTGCTCTGTGATTGGTAGATATTATTAGAGCAAGAGCACCAGTCCTGCTCTGTGATTGGGAGATATTATTAGAGCAAGAGCACCAGTCCTGCTCTGTGATTGGGAGATATTATTAGAGCAAGTGCACCAGTCCTGCTCTGTGATTGGGAGATATTATTAGAGCAAGAGCATCAGTCCTGCTCTGTGATTGGGAGATATTTTTGTGGCGTGGACGGCGCCAGCGTGGAACGTGTGAAATCGCCTGAGTGCGACTGCCTTTATGACACAACGGAAGTCCACACACACCATGCAGTGGCCCACTGGTTCCAGAATGCGAAGCTTGCAAATTCTCATTCTTATTTGGTGGGACAAAGAAGCGTCAGCCCTTTAGCTTCTCTGGTTCAAGCGTTGTGAGAAATATATTGCTATTCTTCCCAGTTGTACAATCATCGATTGCGTGATTTCAGTAGTAGACTATTTTCTTGCAGTAACCCAGAGTATGCATTCATTGACTGTAAATTCCTTTGGTATAGTTGGGTTTCTTTGTAGAGGAATTTGTGTAGATGTATCACAGAATGCCGACAATCCGGCTCAGCACGTGAGGAACCCTTGATTCCTCAAGGAGCCTCTGGGGGAGAAGTTCCAGGAGAAAGGATGCTGGTTGAGTGGGTCAGTGGCTGTCCCAAGAAGGTACACTGCTTAAACAAGAACAGAAAATATACATGTATGTGACGTCATGGACGAGCCACGGTCACATCAGAAGGGGAATATGTGTGGTTCAATGTTTTTAATTAGGCAATTATGTTCAGAACATCTGGAGGTCTGTGCAGTATCCGCTTGTGTGGGGATGTGGAAGAGGAACCCCTGATTGGCCTGGGGTTCTGGGGCTCTCTCAGCCAGTGGCGATGGAAGGGAAGATGGGGAGGAAATGAGAGGGGGAAACATGATGAGTGGTGAGTTAGTTGGAAGGAGTGAGAAGTTCGGAGGAGTCAGAGTGGGAAGGCGGACAGGGAAGTGGGAGGACACCACTCTGAGCTACGTACCTCGGTGGTGGAGACAGTTTGTGTTATGTACACGTACGCTGCCGTGTGGGGAGAATTAAAGGAGTATGGACAAATCAGCCGGTCCGACTTCTGTCCACATCCCACCAACGCTACACACCCCTTGTCCCACTCGCCACAACCACGCTCTAGCACACTTATGTTTTGGGTGATAAACTTCACGGTACACAACGCCACACCGTGGCGCCTCTGTTATAGCAGTTTGTCAGGGGCGCCCCTTTAAAGGCCTGCAACGCGGAGCTGTCACCGTTTTCGGACGGCAAAACTCCTGCATGTGACGTCACATCCCTGTCTGTTTTGGCGACGCTCGAGCGCAAAGGGCGAGTCGCTCGTACACAATGTCGCTTAGCGTACAAGTTGGGGCTATGAGTGAAAATGGAGATTATTATTTCCTTGAGCAACAAGTTATTCGTTGTCCTGGCCTCCTTCCTGTATAGCTTTCGATAACCCCCCCCCCCCCTCTCTCTCTCTCTCTCTCTCTCTCTCTCTCTCTCTCTCTCTCTCTCTCTCTCTCTCTCTCTCTCTCTCTGACCCACTGTTATATTATAAAAATATTGCCGGAATGTGACAAATATCTCAGTACCATTGACATAGGGAAATTTAGAGATACACTCACACGCTAGCTGTCAGTAGTACACGGATTGAACGGAAACATGTTATATATAAGAGAAGTGGTACAATGTCCATTCTGTAATGATGTGAATGTAAAATGCTGTGACGGGACGTCGGCATTACAATAAACTATCAAAGTCAAAGTCAAACTCTCTCTCTCTCTCTTTCTCTCTCTCTCTCTCTCTCTCTCTCTCTCTCTTCCCTATCCCTCCCCACCTCTCTCTCTCTCTCTCTCTCTCTCGTTCGCTTTCCCTCACTCTTCCCTCTCTTCCTCTCTCCTCCGCCTCCTCTATTTGATAAGACCAAAAAATAACACTGTCAAACCTGATTGGACGAGACAAGGAGAAATCTCGTATCGCAGGAGCGTTCATTTATTACGGTCTAAAACTTTGAGAGCAGAAAATTTTAAAAACATCACAAGACAGAAGCGAAGAAATGCAATTTTTTACTATGGGAACACAGAGCAAATCTTTTCATCTTCTTTGTGCTCTCACTGTATATATGTTACAGGCATTATGTTAAACCAGGCATTAAGTGTAATGACTGAACATTTCAGTCATTAAACGAAATGACTATTTCACTCAGTCATTTCATTAAATGACTAAAATCTCTAGGCATTACACGTAAAGCCTGACATTTTGAGGTTCTTATTACACTTGTTGCCTGGATTGCTTTTTAGGCAACAAACAAAATGACCTGAGTGAGAGTTTTGACTTATTTTCGACCAATGCCGGTTACATGCTCTGATGAGTGAGTGAGTGATTAATCACAATCCATATTTCGCCAATGAATGATTGCTTAATCACATTAATATGTTCCTGTTTCAATCAATGAGCGAGTTCACATTCTCTGTTGTGGATGCTTGGTGTCAGATCATATTCACATTCAGGTCAGTCAGATCAGAATGGAGCAAACAGAGCAGCAGCCCACTGACTATGAAAGTTTGCTCAAAAGAGAATTATACATTTATTTGAGAAGAACAAAAGACTCTTCATAACAAAGGATGCGTACTTTCAAACAATACAGGATCTGAAGACAGGTTCCAAGTCTCGCAAGGGATACTACTACCTTCTGAACAAGTAAGTGATTTTATACTGGTTGGCAGGACTTGTTAAAAAAAAATAACATCTTTATTGCCAACCACAGGGAAATGCGAAGTTGCTCCAGCCTCTATTTAAAATAATAATTTAGACAGCTACTGAGCAATTAGCAATCACCAATCATGTTTGTTATTATTATTATGCCATTATCCTGTTCAAGTCTTTCTGTGCAGTATGCCAGGAAAAAAACCAAGCGCCCAGTTGCCAAAGGAGTCGTCGTTCGACCCATTCTCAGCAGTGACTTTAACTCGAGAAGTCAGGTTGACCTCTTGGACATGCAGTCCAAACCTTGTGGTTCCTACAAATGGATAATGGTATATCAGTGCCACTTGACCAAATTCGTCGTTATCCGCCCCATCACTACTAAAAGAGCTGTAGAAATCGCGTTTCAGCTTATGGACATCTTCCTTCTTTTTGGTGCCCCTGCCATACTGCAAAGTGACAATGGGTCGGAGTTCACTGCTGGCGTCATCAAAGAGTTAAAGGTCATGTGGCCAGAGCTGGCCATGGTGCGCGGGCGTCCGAGGCACCCGCAGAGTCAAGACTCTGTGGAGAGAGCAAATGGTGACATTAAGACATGTTAATATCTTGGATGTCCGACAACAACTCCCAAGATTGGACTTTTGGAATCAAGTTCATTCAACAAATGAAAAATGCGTCTTATCATGCGGGGATTAAACGTACCCCATACACTGCCATGTTTGGCACAGAACCCAAGGTCGGACTCACTTCATCATCCCCACCACGGGAAATCATCGAGCGGCTTGAGTCTGAGGAGGACCTGCTCAGAGTTTTTAGAGCACCCCAACCACATGATTAGCTCCCAGGCGGTTCCCAGCCAGACGATCAAGCAGTCGACTCCATGGCCGGAGGTCTGTCGTCTGCTGTCAGTTGTGGGATCTCCAGTCACGACAACCTCGGTGAGGAGACATAAATAACCCTCTGACATTTCTTCTGTCATGGAAGCAACATGTCTCCTTGTGTGTCTCACTTTAGTTCTATTCTCTCCTATTGTTTCTTGCAATTTTTAAAAGTTATTTCTCATTTTCTCTCATGATAAAATGAACATATTAACTTTTATTCTGTGAACAGACGATCATCTCCCAGGCGATTCCCAGCTACAGCCAGATGATCAGCTCCCAAGCGGTTCCCAGCTACAGCTAGACAATCCGCTCCCACGCAGTTCCCAG